>JAWDHC010000094.1:0-94068 GCA_036172615.1 Curvularia verruculosa | reverse complement strand
CTCCTCCTCCTCCTCCTCTTCTTCTTCTTCTTCATTTCCACACACTTGTCATAATGCAGAACAAAAAAGCAATTAACCTCCTTCCAGATCAACCAACTTACTACCACTTCCACATCCACATTGTCCATGTCTCGCTTGAGGCCGGAAACACCCAAGCTACAGGCAAAGCACTCGGCCTGGAGAACATTATTTCCCAGCTCGAGACAATGGCACCTTCCTCTTCGTCCGACTCACCGCCCGGTATGCACAACGTCAGTCTAACCTATCATCTCGGCGAAAGAAGTGACTTGTGGCAAAAAGTCTATCTACCGCTGAAAGAAGGACGAGAGGTGAATGTGCATGATTTTTGAAGAAGAACAAAGCAATGATATCAAGACCAAAAACACAAACACTAGATGTATTAGAAATTCTATTAGATCAAATCTAGATAAGATATAGATAAGATATAGATATACACGTCTATATGTGCACCCCCATGGAAACTGTATGCATACCAAAGAGAGAGGAAATAAAAATTATGCCATGCCATGCCTGCTTATCCCTGGTATATCTTTATGATTGTCTCGCTCATCATGACCTTGGTTTTCTTCAAATGCGGGCCTGTTTGTCGCTTCTTCTCCTCCAAAGACATCGTGGTCGTGGTCGTGGTCGTGGTCGTTGTCGTCATCGTCATCATTGAAGTGGTAGTCGCCGTCTCGTCTCGGCTCCCCTGCTTCTTCCTCCTGGCCACTAATCTCACTCACCGAGCCCCTCCGTGAAGTAATCGTCGTCGAATGCATCGCCTGCTCCTGCAATACTTTGTATCTTTCCTCTCTCTCCCACTCGAGCCGCTCCCTCGCCCAATGCTTCTCCACCCGCGAGTACCCGTAGAAATTCAGATTCGATCCCCCACTCCGCCTAGGCCCATACAGTCCGCCATCCGACAATGACCGCTGCGTAACCTCTTCTTTTGGCAAGCCCGCTGCCGCCGCACAAGCCCCAGCCGACCTTGACCGTCCGCCACCGCCGCCACCACCACGGCGACGACGTATCCTGTCCATGGATGGCCACCGCCTGCGCCTCCTTCGTTCATTCTTGCCGTTCCAGACGAAAAAACTGCCGAGCAGCGTGCCGTCGCTTTTTGCAATGGCGCGCCACGGCCGCTCTCGTAGAGCAAAGACCAGACAGTCGACGAGGCCCATACTCGCCATGCAAACGCTGTTTGCCACTCGCATACCCCACACGGGATGCCGGGCGTAGTAGTCGCTGTACATCATGCAGTGGTATACAAACGGCAGCAGCCACATGAGTGTATATGTGATTGGATAGATGAACATGAGGCGCAGTTGGCGGTGGATGCGCGCGCGCTGGCGAGTCATCCGGTTCAACCCTGGAGAAAGAGGCTCGACTGTCGGCGTCATGGTAGGAGGACTCCATACTCTCGACAAGGGAGAGAGGGCAGCGGTGCCACTCCATGTGTCTGTGTGGGACGACAGTGGCGGACCCAGACTGTCGTCAGACTCGAGCCGTCGCACCGTCTGCCCGCTTGGGATGGAGACTAGTGGAGGCCGGATCGGCCCGCTGTGCTTGCCATGGAGGCGTCGTGTGCTTCGCGAGAAGGATCGCGCGGTGGGGCTAGTGGAGGCTGTTACCGATGCTCCACAAGGCTCGTTACAGACAAACGAGACGGGCGATCTACGCCCTGGCAACGACGATGCGTCATGAGAAATCAGTGAATCACCCCGCGAGTGCTGGCCCAGGAGTTTTTGATTCGTCATGCTGCTCCCCGGTCGTGTTGAGAACCCTTCGCTGATGAAAGATGTCTGCCTCTGCAATGGCGAAATGTTGATATTCGTCCCGGTAATGTCGTCCGTCATGGTGTGCCCCAGTCTCTGGCTTAATTTGTCGTAACTCCTGAACTCCCATCCAACGTACATGTAAATCGCAATGGCCAGGGCAATAATGACAAGCGCAATAAGATACCTCGGAATCCACGATAAGGCCAGCCGGTACCAGAACGGACGGATGGGAAGCAGACAAAAGGCTCCTTGCAGGAGATAGCCTCCGTGTCGGTTGAGGAATGCTAGACTTGCCGGTATGGCGGGAGCGCAGAATGCGCCCACATACACATAGCGCCTGTACGGATGCAGACCTTCTGAGGGCGTCTGGCCAGAGGGGCGAAAGACCTGGAGTGCCGTGTGTATGGCTATCATAAGAACTGCAAAATCTGGTAGGAACAGAGTGTAAGAAACATGAATCACTTCAATAATTGGGAGACTGCATCTTACCACTTGTCTCCGTTCCAAATACTATGAAGAACCCACTCGACTGACAAAATGGAGACGCGCTCTTCACCGCGCCATGAGTAAGCATTACGATTGCTCCGATGAAGAAACAAACTGCCCGTATCAAGTCACCGCAAACCAAAAGCATGAGTAGCCTGTAATAAACAAATGAGCAGATAAATCACAGGGATCTCAATAGCACTGACCGATGACGAAACTGCTTTTCCATCCGACAGACCCAGAAAAAGGCGATCATCGAAGCCACCATGCTGAGGGAAGAGAATACCAGCGCAGATATGGTAACGGTCTGCGTTCGTTGCCTATTGATGGCATTGTGTGTCGTGTATTCAGACGCATTGTTATCGTTCAAGGGAACTGCCGACACGACAAAGGTCAACAAAAGAAGTATGATGGAGCACAGTTTGACATAACCCGGCATGATGTTGCTGGAGTGAAATGTCAGACGGAGGGGATCAGGGGCCGCGCTCCTGGTCCGCTGTGTTGCGCGTGTATCTTTGGGGTTGTGATCAACTGAACGAAAAAGCAAAGAAGCAGGCGATGATGATTAACGTGAGATGGTACCGAGCAAAGCGGCGCTACGACTATTAGGTAGCATAAGGATCGACCGTGCCGATAGCCAAGGCACCAACGGACCGTTGTGTGGTCAGCAAGCTTCACTGAGCCACAATCGGCCATGGTCTGCTTTCAAAAGCCGTAATGCTACCTCCAAATTTTGCCCATGTGCTCATATCTCGACGGATATTTGCAAGGACAGTGACATGAAGCCAAGCTAAGCTTCTAGGGTACCTGGCTAGCCCTCGAACAGTAATCAAACGTCACTCATCCCCTTAATAAGGGCTCGGTCAAAGCCACACGGGTAACTTGCTTACGGTCCCTGAAGCAGGCCCACTATCACGATGTCTTGTTGTCCAGTCCTGTCAACCGTCGCTGTCTCCATTCGACAGTGACGTGTGAGGCTCCCCCGGCATTTGGGCGACGTCGCTAGCGCCCCTAATTTCACAGTAACCTTAGAATGATTCGGCAAGCGTAATCAGACTGAAGCGCAGCTCGCCTCCGCCGGCTTCAGCTTCGCGTTTGAGGAAGCTGCGCACACCCAGGTCCAGGGCCTTTTCGCTAAGAAGGTCTTCATCCGGAGCTAGGGCGCCGCGGTTGAGCGGGCCTTTGCGACGGCCATCGAGTTCCCACAGTTGGTTCTTGTCCGACTTGATGAAGCAGACATAGTGCAGATCAACATCAGAATCGGCTTGGGGTGCGACCGTATCTCCGCCTGACGCCGCAGTCTGGTGCGCGCTCTCGAGGGCCTCAGAGTGGTAAAGGAGGTCTGCTCGTTGGACCGGGTTCAGTGGTATCGCATCGTTGACTAGCTTGGCCAGATTTGAGTCAGGTTCTAGGTTCTCAGTCAGCAACGCGTGGACGGCTTTCCGCACAGGGAGACTAGCTAGGGAGGGTACGGACGAATGTGAGGGCGTGCTGAGCCGTTGGAGACGGCATGGAGCAGGCCAATCAGGCCACAAGCGTTGCCGATGGTCTGCTTGTACCACACAACCTCCTCGTCTGAGCCGTGGCCCTGGTACTCTTGCCTATCCTTGTCTTCTTGGATCCGGAACCTCTCGTATGTCTGGCTCACGGGGAAGACGAGGAGGAGGGCATGAGCAGGCCGCGGAACAAAAGCAAGAAGCTCAGGATCGTCTATGCTGAAGACGTCGTGGAATGCGAGCTTGTCAGACAGGCCAAGCTTGTGAACTAGGGCTGTCATGACCTCTGGGTTGTTCTCTGTCGCATGTTAGTCGGCGATTATAGCGTTCGTCGGCGTTTCATACCAAGAGGGATGAACCTCTTCCTGTCCTTGGGTACATCTGGAGAAGCTTCGGAGGCCATGTTGGTGCTGGGTATGAAGGAAGAAGAGTGGTGTTGCGGGGAAGGAGGAGTGAGAGTTGGTTAAAGACGTGGGGGGAGGGAGGGGAGAAGAGCAGCAGCAGCAGCAAACAACGTCCACGGTTGCGTCACCCGTACTCTGAACTGGCGGAGCGAATGACATGCAGGCTGCAGCATGGTTTTGCCCTTGCCGAACGTCGAGTGCGCTACGGCTTATGCGATGGATACAATGCTATACCACGCCTGGCCATGTTGACGGTGTGCCTAGAAAGCGGAGACATGCGGTGTTTGTACTGCTCGCCAAAAGAACAAGTCAAGGGCGATGGGTGGCGATATTCCACAACACCAGAAAAAAATGGCACGACAGACGCATTAGTCTATATTGACTATGATGACAGAGGGCGGCCACACCGAGATGCGTGGGCGGTTGGTGGACTTTGGGCCTGTGCGAGGCAGAGAGGCAGAGGCAGAGGCAGCTTCAGCTTCAGCGCCCCGCGATGACGGTGGACCTGAATTTGACTCACGTGGACGATGCATCTTCGCGCCTCTCGCTCAATTGCTCCCTTTCTTCGCCAATTCCATACCAGACCTCCCCAGACTGCACGGATACGGCTCTGCCAGCGTCCTCTCTCATCGACACGGCCTGCAATCCCCCGCTCTCTCTTTGCGACGGCCCCAGCTAGCCCTGCGGCCGACTTCTTTACCCCACTACAGCCACTCGCCTTCAACTTTTTCCAGAGAAGTTTCCCTCAACTACGCACCATGGCCACCCTCGACGAGAGCGTCGTAGCCTTCCTCAAGAAGCACGCGCCTAACAATGCTGCCGACGAGACGGATGCCGTCAAGGCTTCCCAGGCCCTCTTCCCCAGCGTCACCTACAGCGATGCCGACAAGACTGAACTGAGCCAGTGGCTCATCACCGCCTCTCACATTGCCTCTCCGTCCGAGGATGCTGCAAAGGCCGCCGAGCGCCTGTCATCGCTAAACACACACCTCTCCAGCCGCACCACTCTGCTCGGCGCAAAGCCCTCGGTCGCCGATGTCGCTCTCTACCAGAAGCTTGCACCCGTCGTCTCCAAGTGGAGCGCAGACGAGAGGACAGGGGAGAACGGATACCACCACATTGTCCGCCATGTCGACTTTGTTCAGAACTCGCCTCTCTTCGGTCTCAAGTTGGACGACAAGGTCGCCATTGACCCTGACAGCGTCGTCTTCAAGATCAAGCCAGTAGATGCCAAGGCTGAGAAGGAGCGCAAAAAGAAAGAGAAGGAGGCGGCAGCAGCCGCTGCGGCAGCCTCGGGCGCCACGGCTACGACCCTGACGGGTGAGCAGGGCCAGAGTGCCCAAGGAGGCCAGGGAGGCAAAAGCAAGGCAGACAAGGCCAAGGCCAAAGCAGACGCAGCTGGGTCGGCTGTCGCATCCACAGTCGCAGGTAACGCTTCAAGCGGTATTCCTGAAGGTGCACCCACCGAGAAGAAGAAGAAGGAAAAGAAGGAGAAGCAGCCCAAGCCTCAAAAAGCGTACGTACCCTTTTCCATACCTCCCCCGTCTCCATTGTTTGATTGCTAACAGCCCATAGTGCACCAGTCGAGAAGCCCCTCTCTCCTGCCCTCATCGACCTCCGTGTGGGCCACATTCTCAAGGCCGAAACCCACCCCAATGCCGACTCGCTATACGTCTCGACCATCGCATGCGGCGATGCTCCTGGCACAGACAACACGTCCGAGTACGAAGGCCAGATTGTACGAACTGTATGCTCTGGTCTCAACGGCCTGATCCCCCTCGCCGAGATGCAGAACCGCAAGATTGTCGCCGTATGCAATCTCAAGCCCGTCACGATGCGCGGCGTCAAGTCGTGTGCCATGGTCCTCGCTGCATCACCCCGTGTCGCTGAAGGTGAGGACAGCCACAAGGGCCCAGTCGAGTTGGTCAACCCACCAGCCGATAGCAAGGCCGGTGACCGTGTCTACTTTGAAGGCTGGGAGGGCGAGCCCGAGCCTGTCCTCAACCCCAAGAAGAAGGTCTGGGAGACTATCCAGCCTGGTTTCACCACCACCGACTCGCTCGAAGTGGGCTTTGATGTAGGTGTCGTGCCACAGTTGAGTGGCGAGGGTCCGGACAAAAAGACGGGTGTAGCCAAGTTGAGGACAAAGGATGGACTGTGCAACGTGCCTACTCTCAAGGGAGGTGTTGTGCGATAGACGTTTTATTCACCTTGTCTAGTTGGTTGATTACACAAAAAAAGTATCATACTAGAAGTGACACAAAACAAATAAAACAAGAGAACAAAAGACTTCAATTGCTCATATAATAACCTCTGCCGAACGCAGAAGAGATGCAATGAAAACCAAACAAAATGTAGACGTTCATGGTTGAGTCTCGGGTTACCTACCACAGGCCCACTGCCGTATTCACATATTGCGTCACCAAGAATCGTAACTGTTTTGTGCCCTTGGATATGTCAAAAGAGAACGACCGAAACAACGAACAACAACAGCAATCAGATCATATCACACACCCATTCATGATCATGTTCCAGTTTCCGAATGTACTTTGATATTTCTATGCCGGTCATCAAGTGAAGCGTTAATTCGTTATGCTCTAGAAGTGCTATCCTGGGGGTATACAAGAGATTGAAAGAGAAAGAGAAAAACGAATAAAAACACCAGTCAAAACAAGACGATACAAAAACTAGAAACGATTCGTAAATGCCCGCTCCGCGTGATGGAACACGAAGAGAGACCTGAAAAAAAGCAGGTTCGTGGTGCTAGCCTCTCTTTTTCTCTTCTTCTTCTTCCGTTTCACTTCAACTAACTCTTGGACTTATCCTCATGCTTCCCAATTTTCAATAAAGAAGAAGAAAACAAACCCTCCTCTGCGCTTTTGAAAAAAACCGCATACACCCTCAGATATACGCTCGGTCTTGGTTGGTTTTTTTTCTCCTCCCTCTTCTTCTTCCTTTTCTTCTTCTCTTCAGTCCATGAGTGTAACAGGATACTCAAAGTCCTTTTCAGTATCTGCTCCGTGAAGTCTCACCTGGTACAAGCAGGTGTGACTGGCGCCCCAGTTGCTCGTCACACGAAGTACAAAACGGGACACGGCTTCGGATGGCTCTCCAGACAAGTCAAATGTCTGCAGGTGGTTGGAAGCATGGACGTTGTACTTGAACGAGCCCAAGCACTTCCACTCACCACTCTGGTCGCTCTCTGGTGGCGCACTTCGGCAGCTCACCTCACGGTGGCTGTAATAGGGCTTGATGGGGGCCTTGGTCTGAACCCAGAGCTCCATGTCGCGAGGTGCGTTGTTAACCTTGCGAGCAGGCATCATGCTCATGGGCACATGCTCAACCGTGACTTGTTTGGGAATGACGGGATTGGGGATTCGAATGGTAAGCTGGGCCTGGCCGGGTGACGCCGGGTCTTGGTTTGCTGAACACCAACAATCTCCTGGCTCTTCCCACTTGCTCAGTGCCACAATGGGGGGGTTGGGACGAGGGCCTCCGGAAAAGCGGCGAATTAGCTGGGCTAGGCGACCGCACTGGTTATCGAAAGTGACTGAAGACATGTCTGCGTCCACCATGGCACCCAGACCGGGAGAGAAATAATTAGGCTTCGTGAGATGGAGTTCGTAATTGGCGACGAGGTTGGCTTGCGCCAAGGCATTGAGACGGATTTGCTCCAACATGGTTTTCTTGGCTTCGGCTTGCATGGCGGCCTTGAACTGGGTGCTCTGGGCTCGGACTGCGTCTTCGATCCTTTTGTCAACTTGAGCCGTAAGGCTCTCATAGCGGCGCTCCACCAGCTTGATGAATTCTTCACGTGACGTAGCATGAGGCCAGCTCTCCGTGGGACCGCGCTCACTGTGGGTCTTTGTGTCGAAAAGAATGGCCAATTTGGCTTTGGTGTCTTCAAGGAACTTTTTCCATTCGGGTTCGGAGCGGGCTTTGGCAGTCAGAGCGCGCCAGAATTCGTCAGTGATGTCAATCGAGCCATCCTCGTGTTTGCGAACAATCATGACGGGAGGGAGTTCCTTCTTCAAGTCTTCGATTGTCTCGCGCATTCCTTGAAAGCGCTTGTCATTGCGTGCTTCCATGTTGAAAAGACGGCTCCAAAGACCGGCGTCATCTCCGTTGTTCTTGAATGCTTCCACTAACTCAGCGTCTGTGGGTTTACCGGGAGGCGTAATGAAATCCGTGACCTTTCCATACGAGTAGACGATGCGCGATCCCATAGCACTGAGCAAGCCTGGTGTGGAAGCAGAGTCAGACGAGTTGGTTGTCAATATAACGGCCGTCGCCCAGCCGAAAAACAGGCAAACCGCCATGGTCCAGAAAGTCCAGGTAAGAGACTTTTTCCAACGCCATACCGGCTCGTCGGCCGATTCAAAAGTGTGGACGTCTCCGATCCATGCATTGACTTCACCGGGATCCTTCCTATGGGGGCGGCGTCGGTCCGACAGACGCTGCGTCTGTGGTGGTGGTGGGCCGTCACGTTGTAGTCTAGCCTGCTCTTCCGCGACTACATCACTGACTGATTGAGAAGTCCGGACAGATGATCGCTCTACGTTTGGTTGAACTTGAGTTTGAGTCTGGACAGGCGCCTTGGTGACATTGCTAGTTGGGGTGGGAGTCTTGTCTTGAGACGGGCTCTTAGTGGGAGCCTGAACAGGGGTGGGTCCTTGTGATCTTGCATTGTTGGTGGAACGAGTAGGAGCCCTGCGGACTGACGCAGTAGGTTTGACAGAGGGCGAGCTTCTGGGGTCGTCCCGTATCGGATAGCCAGAAAACGGATCCCGGGATACTAGCATACCAGCTTCATGAGATAGACCAAATGATTTGGATGTGTTGCCGACAGAGGCGGCGCCATCGTCGTCGTCATCACTGGGGCTCAGGTCATCACTGTCCATGAAGGAGTAACCAGGGGCAGCTCTAGAGGTGGCGGCGTTGTTGCGTGGCAGCTGCGGCGAGGAGTTTGACTGTGAGGCGCTGCCAAGACCGTCGAGGATACTATCAGCTTCATCCCTCTCTGGCTCCGTCTCGTGGGCGACGGATTTGTCGATCTGGTTTTTGAATGCCTGGGCATAGCCGGTAGTTGTGACGGGTGCAAGCCTTTCGGGATTTCCGATGCGGCCGCTGGCGCCATAAGCATTGGACCTACGGGTTTTGACCTGGGTTAGAGGAGTTTTGTTGCGCCTTGCTGGGCCGGAGACAGCAGCAGTAGTAGTATAAGTTGATTCTTCAGCCACTGAGCTCGCCTTAGCACTCATGCGAGCTGAGCGGCGATAGGGTGTGGGAGCATCTCCATTAGCACGTTGAGACATGATTGCGAGAAGAAAGCTACAGCGATGTCCAAGCGCTGGGAGCAATAACACAGTGGGTGGCTACAAGGAGCTTTGTAGATGATAGGACTGTGCAGGCCTATAGCCCGAGTGGAGGTGAGAGCTAATTTAGAGTGAGTTTGGGTTTGTTTGGTTGAGTGAATGGAAGGGAAGGTTGGCGGCGCCATTCAAAACGTGACAAGCGCCAGCCGACAAGGGACTTGTGAAGAAGAACAATCAAAACAATGGAGCCATGCAGCAGCAGCAGCAGAGGGCAGAAAATTTTCAGCGTCCAAGTCAAGGTGATGAAGAAGAAGAAGATGGTGGTCAAGAGGACAGCGACTCGTATGCATGGCGGGTGGAGCGACGAGGCTGGGGTGCTAGTGATACGAGTGTAACCAGGGTAGGAAATGGGCGAGCACTTACGTGATGGCTCGAGGACCAGGTCGTCTTTTGGAAGTCGAAGCTCGCGACAGGGCGTCGGGTGGGTGGGCGCAGTGTAGAGGTTGATGTTTTTTTGACAGCTCAGAGCAGGCGGTTGATGGCGGGTTCCTGCAGCAAGGCCCCGTAAACACGTGTACGCAGCTTCACGCGTCGGGGCTGGGGGCGCTAAGGTGGTGATGGGCGCGGGCGATGTGGTGTTTGCAGAGGTCGAAGGCGCGCAAACGGGACGCGGTCATGTTCTTGGAGGCGACGTGGTGTTTGCGACAGGCTTTGATCAAGGGCAACAATGGAATCGAAGCCAGTTAGTTCATTGTCGGGCTGAGAGCAGGAGGATGCAGTGAATGGCTGGGCGAGAGCGCAGGCAGCCGGAAGGGGGTGGTTAAGCGAGGGCGTCTGAATCCGGCGGTGAGTGACATGGCAGTCGACGCCGTTGATAACATAAGCACGTGTATGCATGGACAGTGTCTACATGGATAACTATGTACAACCTGTACATAGTATTATGTACACATACATACATACATACATACATACATACAGCATACGTACATATGACTCGACGCCGCCGCCCATGCCCAGACTTTCCGCTGCGAACAGACAGGGTTAATGCATGGAATCTCCGCCCCAGGCTGGGCCATAAGGCTGAATGCCGTCCTTTCCCATGTAACCGTACCGTACCGTACCGTACCTGCGTTTCCCTACATACTACACATGTACGTATGTACATATGCATATATGTATGTATACATGTACATACATGATACACTACCTACACGCACGCTTGCTCGTCGCACCATCATGTAGTGCACCGTGGCAAACAGCGCCTCACCAAGCCGTCACCGTTTGGGGACCGTTGTCGACATACAAGTATGTACATGGATAGATGCGCCACTTTTCCATGAGCTCGGGTTACCCACCCACACTGTTACCAGCACACCCCATGTGGTGCGAGGATCCGCGGCGTATCCTTACAATGGTAGTCTGACGGGACAAGTTGTCCCTTGTTCGGCCCGTGTCGTCTCGCAGCATCAACCGCAACTCTCGAGCCCTGAATTGCAATTATGACCTTACCGGATCTGGAAATCTATCCGCCTGTGACCACTAGCGGCATGGCCTATGGACCCAGCATCTGACGTTGGCTACCCTTTTCATGTACCAACCTCTCCAACCCTGCTGTGAGACATCAGTGTCCCCCGTCACATAAGAGCAACGTCTCTGCCCCTTGGTTCCCCTCCCTCTTCACACTTCAATCCGCCAAAATGGTTGTAGGCTCTGTTCTCGTCACTGGGTGAGCTACCCCTCCACCCCGCCATGCTGCTCTGCTCCATACCATGTCCAAGCACCATTGTTTTCTAACCACAGCACAGTGGTACCGGCTACATTGGCTCCTTCACCGCCCTCGCTCTCCTCGAGGCAGACTACAAGGTCGTCATTGTCGACAACCTCTACAACTCGTCGGCCGAAGTCATCAACCGAATCGAGCTCATCTGCGGCAAGCGACCTGCCTTTTACCAGTGCGACATCACCGATGAAGCTGCCCTCAACAAGGTCTTTGATGAGAACCCAGATATTGACAATGTCATCCACTTTGCCGCGCTTAAGGTCAGTCACCATTCCGTCCTCTCATGCCCTGCTGTCATCTGACACGAACCCCCCAGGCGGTTGGCGAGTCTGGCGAAATCCCTCTCGAATATTACCGCGTCAATGTCGGTGGCTCCATTGCCCTCCTGACATCCATGGTCAAGCACAATGTCAACAACATTGTCTTTTCCTCCTCTGCCACCGTCTACGGTGATGCGACGCGCGTCCCCAACATGATTCCCATCCCAGAACATTGTCCCATCGGCCCGACCAACGTCTATGGTCGCACAAAGTCCACCATCGAGGGCGCAATCACAGACACAATCGAGGCCGAGCGCAACAACGCACGCAAGGCTGGCAAGGACGAAAAGGAAATCAACAAATGGAACGCCGCCCTGCTGAGATACTTCAACCCCGCCGGTGCCCATCCCAGCGGCATCATGGGCGAAAACCCATTGGGTGTACCCTACAATCTCCTGCCCCTGCTGGCCCAAGTTGCGATCGGCAAGCGCGACAAGCTTCTCGTCTTCGGTGACGACTACGCCAGCAAGGATGGCACAGCCATCCGCGACTACATTCACGTCCTTGACCTAGCCCGCGGCCATCTGCAAGCCCTCAACTACCTGCGTGAGCAAAAGCCTGGTGTCAAGGCTTGGAACCTGGGCACCGGTAAAGGCTCCACCGTCATTGACATGATCAAGGCCTTCAGCAAGGTCGTCGGACGCGACCTCCCTTACGAGGTGGCTCCGCGGAGACCGGGTGATGTGCTCGACTTAACAGCCAACCCCAGCCTCGCCAATCGCGAACTAGACTGGAAGACCGAGTTCACACTCGAAGATGCCTGTGCCGACCTCTGGAAATGGACAGAGAATAACCCAGAAGGCTACAACCAGCAGCCACCAAAGCAATTTGTCGAGGCTCTGAAAAACAACAAGGCTTAGTTAATTAAAACAAAACAAGATACCAACGTTTATTCGGGAATGCAATTAGGGCACAGCTCCCAATCACAAGTCAACCCTTCATACAGTCACGTGATCCATATGTTCCCTTTGACACTGTGAGAAAGAAGCAGCACCACGACCATATCACAAAAGCTTCAAATACCGGGTATAATATAACATTTCCATTTGCATTTTGTGGTCCCCTAAGCAATATCCTCAATCGGACAATTAGGATGCAGCACATAAACCACCTTGTCGCTACCCTCCGCTTGGCCTTGTTCGTCTGCAAGTCCTTCGCCCCGAATCATCATGAGATATTGTTCCTGTGGGGCAAACATGTTAGCACTCCAGTATTTTCATCTTTTCCTTCTTTGTTTCACACGTACCTTGACAACCTTCTTCAGCACCTTCTTGGCCAGTGCCCGCTCCTTTTCCAGATCCTCTTGTGTCTCCAGTTCGTTCTCCTTCTGCTCTAGGTACCACACCAGCAGCTCTTCCTCCTCGACTCCGTCTTGCGTTTCTTCCTGATCCGCATTGACCCGCTTGACAAACATGTTGCGCATCGCAACGTACTTGTCGTGTGTAATCTTGGTCTTCTCGCGCGGTGCTACTGCAGGTGTCGCCGTCCGGTCTTGTGGTGCTTCCTGCTGATCCTCAGTCATGGCCGCATCGCCGTCTTGTTCTGCAGCTGCAGCTGCCGCCAGAATAGCTTCGTCATCGTCATCCTCCACCTCGACATCGTCCTTCTCTACAGAGATGATGGACTGGCGAAGGAGATTGTACGCTTCTTTGACAAACTCGGGCGTAATATCCGTCACACAATTGGCCTTTGCAATGGCCTCGGACAGACGAATCATACTCTCCAGTTGACGGACCGTGATACGGTAGCTGTTGCGCCCAATGCCTCCCTGAGCGTCATCTGCACGAAGCTCCTTGTACTTCTCCACCAGCGTCTCCTTTGCTTCATCCGTAAACTCGGGCCTGAAGGTACGCGCAAATCGGATATAGCGTTGAAGTTGCTCCGTATTGAATTCAGGGTCTACGGCTTCGTCTCGGTGCTGGTGGATGCCAACAATGTGCTCTGCAAGATGGCGGTCAATAGCCTCGTCGCACTCGTCAAGAACCACAAAGAACAGATCAAAACGAGACATGATGGGCGCAGACATGTTGATGTTGGCACGCAGCGTCGTCTTGCGGTTGTATCGACCACCGACAGGGTTGGCAGCCGCAAGAATCGAAGTACGAGCGTTGAGCGTTGCCTGAATGCCTGCCTTTGCAATCGAAATAGTCTGTTGTTCCATAGCTTCGTGAATCGCGACCTGGTCGGCAACATCCATCTTGTCAAACTCATCAATAGCGCAGATACCGTTGTCAGCAAGCATAAGCGCTCCAGCTTCAATGGTGAACTCGCCAGTCTCCTCGTCCTTGACAACTGCAGCTGTAAGACCAGCAGCCGACGAAGCCTTGCCCGAAGTGTAGACAGCACGAGGGAGAAAACTGCAAATGTACTTGAGGAATTGCGATTTTGATGTCGAAGGGTCGCCGACAATACAAATGTTGATGTCGCCACGAAGGGCCATACCTTCTGGCGTTTCTTTCGACACACCACCCATGAGCTGCAAAAGCAGTCCTTTCTTGATGACTTGGTGGCCGTAGACCATGGGCGCGATCGAGTCGACTAGTCGCATGAAAATGTTGGGCTTGTGCACCATGTCCTTGAGATCTTGAATCTCGGCAGCAGTCAGGGTACCCAGATACTCTTCTTGTGCCTCTTCGCCACTTGTTGCATTGGACTCGATCTGACCCTGGCCCAAAGACGCAAGAATGTTGCTAGCTTGACCTGTCAAGTGATGGTTGGAAGATTGTCCAGGAGTCGAGTGGTCTGGTGAGACCATGCATGCCAGAAAGGACATGCGATACGTGAGGTCACGTACACCAAGCGCTTTGAGACCGCTGACACCAGAACCGCCCACATCGTTGCCTCGCGTTGTATTTGCCGTATCCCTCATGGCTTGTGGCCGTACACCGGGCACGCGGAACTGACTCACATCGGGAATGACAATTACGGTGCCCGTAAATATGCACTTTTCTCCAGCCTTTGCACGGTCGACCATTTCTCCTCTTAGGATGACGTCCATTGTTCGTGGCATGCTACCCGTAGGAATCTCTGAGCTGTTCTCCTGAATGCGCACTTTTTGCCAATCGACAAAAGTAGATTGTCGAATGTCAAGGCGCCAGCCTTCTCTATTCATGCATGTGATGTTGGGGCATTGTGTTGGCTCCGTGTACTTGAATGTTTGCTCAATGTTTGGCACCACTGTGTTGCAAATCTCGCATACAAACGTGGCCATGGACAATTCTGGGCGTACTTCAGACGTTCGAGTCACAGTTCCGGAGATGGATAGCAAGCTGCCAATCGATGTTGTGCGTATCTGTCGAATGCGTGAAACTAGAGGCAGATTGTAAAAGGCCAAAGTGAAGAGCTTATCCGTCTGCTGGTTTGCAGTCTTCTCATTAAGACTTTCATTTTGGCTTGCCGAATTGCCAGCGTTGGATGTGGCCGTCACGGAAGCAGTCGAGGCTGGCTGCTTGTGCTGACGGAAATATTTTGGCTCGTACTTTGCAATCAGATTGTGAAGCGACCGAACCATGTAAGGGAGGAAGCGGTAGTACTCGCTTGCAATGGCAGCCGCCAGAATGCCATCTTCGTGTCTTAGGAGGTGTGTATAATCGACGTAGAGTGTAGAGAGACCATACAACCGCATACCACGTATTTGAGCAATGTAGTATTTATCTGTTGTAGGGACCGCGCTAGATGTTGGCAGTGCAGATGACGATGGATCTTCTGTGTAGCTGTCTTTCGGTTAGCTGGGCTTGCATTACATATCTCCTGCTATGAGCCTCACTTCTCCAAGAACTCCTGGAAACGTAGTGAAAGCGTCTCTCCAGTAACATCGACCACTTTGGGAATGTCGGTTCGCGGAGCATTTGTCCTCCTGCCAGGTACTCGTGCTCCAATGATCTCATCATCTGGATCTCCTTCTATATCACTGTTTGCGCCAGCACTTTCAGAGGGTGGTCCGCGGGGTCTCGCCGACGAGGATCGCATCAGTGGTGTTCGTGCATCGTTACCGATAGCGCTCGACGGGGTGGGCGCTGCGTCCGAATTGAGCGCAAGGTCTAGAAGAGATGACATAGTTTTGCGTAAGGGTATCGAGGTATGGGGTGTTTGCTTTCGACAGGAGCGCTTGGAGCTCTGCGGGGACACTGTAAACACGCGAAAACGCGGTCGCGCTGTCCGGATCAGGAAGTAAGTGCGGGCCTGTGCGCCACCCTCCATCCAGCAGGGATGAGCATGTACATCGCTCTCACATTGATAATGCCACTTGAGAATTCAGAATATCAACGTCATATCGTGTTTCACGTGCTTTTCAAGGAGCAGATGACAGAACCATGTATCTGTTCAATTTCAAAAGGTATCACATAATTATACGCAAACAATATTTTTGCCAAAACACCAAGTATATTAACCCCATGTACCACCGCCGCCTCTTCCTGCTCTTCGCTGAGCGCTCAATCTCCAATCGTCCTCACCTGCAAACTTGTTATGCAGCGGCTGTATCCTCTCAGCCTTCTTCCTCTTACTCAACCGATCCGTTGGCGCAACCTTGAAGAACGTGGGTGCAGCCTCCACCAACCACTTCGGCTCAATGGCACTGCAAAAGTGCATGTACTCTTTGGTCGTCTCCACAAGTGAGTGATATATGACGTGTTCGGCAGGCTTCCCAAAAAGCGACGAAGAAGGGTGAAGATACACAGGTGTGCCTTCGACAAGAGTCTTGTAGCCCTCGGCTGGATCTTTGCGTGCCGAATTCCGGAAGAAACCTGAGCAGAGCGCCTGTCGAACCTTGATAGTATTGCGGCCACAAGATACGACCTGATGCTTGTGCCTTGCCATAATCTGCAAGAGTTGGTTCCGCACGTCACGTACGCGTTGCATGTTCTTAGGCATGATAAAGTTCTCGTGGCACCACGGTGTGCTAAAGCCACCCTGCTTCCAGCCGTTGTAGACATTCAGGAGAGTGATGTGGTCGCCAGACGGATCGTTGAATTTTTGCTTCTTTTGGTCCGCTTGCTGCTGCTTGTCTCGAGGGCGATGGAAAACATTTTGAGTGGCACTGATCATGGCCACGATTGTAAGAATTTCGTCTGAGCACTGTAGTTCAACTGACTTGATCAGTGCCTTCGACAGAGAAGGGTCCATAGGAAAATCGGCCATCTGCCGACCAAGACGGGTAAGCAATCCTTCATCATCCAATGCACCTAACTGATACAGCTCTTCCAAAGCTGTCAACATGGTGTTTGTAGGCGGTGGATCCATGAAGTCGAAATGTAGCAGGTCGTTAATTCCCATAGCCTTCAGCATCAAGATCGTGTTTGACAAGTTCTGACGCTGAATTTCCGGAATAGTTGTCGGCAGCATCTCGTTCTGGAACGCTGCCTCCGTGTACAGGCGGAAACACTTTCCTGGTCCAGTTCTTCCAGCTCGTCCACTTCTTTGCCGAGCCTGTGCTTGTGAAATGGGTGTAATTTGCAGACGATCCATTCCTAACTTTCCATCATAAGAACTCTGTTTGACGAAACCTGGGTCTACAACATAGTAGATGCCGTCAATGGTCAAACTCGTTTCAGCGATATTGGTAGCAATGACACATTTTCGGCTGCCTGCGGGCGCGGGCTCAAAGATACGGGACGCCACTTCCGATGGCAGAGCACCATAAATGGGAAGAATCATCAGCTCTGGTACATTCGGTCCCAAAGCCTTCATGCGCTCAGACAGAATCTCGCAAGAAGAATCAATTTCTTCTTTTCCTGTCAAAAAGAGCAGGATATCACCCGCTGGCTCCGTCAGATGGATTTGCATGACCGTCACCAGCGCTGCGTCGAGGTAATCAGACTCAGGCTCGCGACTGTACATGACCTCTACTGGGAACGTGCGGCCTGGAATAGAGAAAATGGGACACTTGTAAAAGTACTCGGAAAATTTGTCGGCATCCAGGGTAGCACTGGTGACGATGAGTTTCATGTCAGGTCGTCGCTTGAGTGTCTTCTTTAGCAATCCAAACAGGACATCCGTGGCAATTGTGCGTTCGTGGGCCTCGTCGAGCATGATGCAGCTGTACTTGGACAACATGGGGTCTAGTAGAATCTCACGCTGCAGGATACCGTCCGTCATGTATTTGATGCGTGTTTCCGGCGAAGTTTTGTCTTCGAATCGAATCGTGTAACCAACTTCGTTTCCTAAAGTGCAGCCAACTTCCTCAGCGACACGTTTGGCAACACTCATGGCTGCCACACGCCTAGGCTGAGTACAGCCAATTACGAGTTCATTGGCATAACCAGCTTCAGCCAGATATTGGGTCATTTGCGTCGTCTTTCCAGATCCTGTGTCACCGACTACGATCAAGATCTGATGGGCTGCAACAGCCTCAAGGAGTTGCTTTCTGAACTTGAAGACGGGCAGCGACTCTCGTTGTTCTTTGATGCTCATATTGGTTCGTTTGCCGAATGAGGTTTCCCTACTGTTTGTGGATATCTTTTTCCATTCAGGTAGTGCCTGACTGGGCTCATTGGTTCGAGTATTGCGAAGGTCGCTTGCAAACTGTCGTTTCTGAGCCATGGGATCATTCCACTGACTACTCAAGTCGACATTGGCCGCTTCTTTGGCCGCCTTCTCCTGGGCTTCTTGTTGTTTCAGATCACGACGTTCCTTAGCTAGAGTATCTCCAGCCATTGCGGCGCGGTTGAGGGAACCGTCAGGCGCTTTGACAACGCGAATTGGCGAAAGCTCTAGCGATTGCTTCGTCTGGCCAGCCAGGAAAGGTGGCTCCTCTTCACGAACTTCTATATCAACATCTTCTTCCTCTTCGAATCCGCCCTCGCCATTGATATGGGCGTTGAAATCCTCGTCAATATCAGGATAGTCGGATTTCGGTATCACACCAGAGGCAATGAGTTGTTTGATCTCCCACCGTTCAGGCGAAGTCATCCGCTTCCGCATACCATTCTTGCGGCTGTTGTAGCCATCTTCAACGACGGGCACAGCGCTATCCACCCCTGGGATGCCCCCAAGACCTTGTGAGTTGGCGCCTGTTCCAAAAGACGCAATTCGTTTGCTGGGAGCAAGATCGCGGCCAGTGCGTTGGTCCACCTCTTTCATGGATAGCGATATTCTGCCGTTGTCCGTCTTTATGACCTTGACCTTGACCTCCTGCCACCTCGATACAAGATCTGATGGGTGATTGACTCGCCCTTCCATCATCTGAGTGACGTGAACAAGTCCATCAACCTTGCCTCTTACACCCTGCAAATTAACGAAGCAGCCAAAGTCTTTGACACCTGTGACCTTTCCGTCATATATCTTATACAAAACTGGCTCGTCATCTAGCTCGGGCGTGGGCGGTCGTCGGAACTCTTCGATGTCGTCGTCGCGGTATTTCTTGCGGCTTCTTTGTTTATTGCTGGGTTTGACAGTTCGCGTACGCCCGAATTCGTCTTCGAAAACCAACTCGTCATTCTGTTCCCGCTGTCGCCCTCGCCGCGGACTCATGGATGGTGAGCGAGAGTATGATGCATCTCTCCGTCTGTGTCGCTTGCTCCTACTGACATCGTCGTCGCTATCATACGGGCTCATGCTTCTCTTCCGCGAGCGCTCCTTAGGCCTAGCCGGTGCCTTCCCTGCCAGTCCTTCGAGCATGGCAAAGGTGTCATCCAGCGCATCTGCTGGTGCTGCATGGTTTGCAGGTTCCTCACCTGCCACTTCGTATTCCACCTCCTTGTCAGGAATGGCCAATCCCTTGAAAACGCGTGTCTTGCGACTTGTAGCATCTCCATCATCTTCTGCATTTGCGCCTCCTTGCTTTCCAGCTGTACCCTTGTTCTTGTACTTGGGGTGTAGAGTCAGTATCAATCGGTCGACACTCTCCACCAAACTCAGTGGGAACTCGGCGCCCACTTCCTCGAGTTGTTTCTTAAAATCGGCAACACTCTTGCAGTTCGCATGTTGGTCAATCACAAACTCTGCGAGTGTCTTATCCGAGACACCGACGTGGTTCTGTATTTCTGAAGTGACCTTGGAAACGAGCGATAGGAACTCGAGGTTTTCGAGATCGTCCATGGCGATGGCTTAGCCTCTTCGCAAGGCGCGTTGCTCCACGGATTGTCGCTGTCGTTGCTGCGCCTATGGTCGACTTGAATATTACGATTTTATGGAAGAAGTACTACGCCTAGGCTCCAATAAGCATGGCTTAACTTATTTTTCTTGCTGGGGTTGGGTATGGAAAGGTGAGCAAATGGATCAGAGCTGTCGCATAGTCAAGAAAGTTGATGCGGCTCGGCGGCGAATCGCGCTAGGACGTGTCCCCGCGCAGCCACTCACCTCTCACGAGGCTCCGCATCACCCCATCTTGCCTCCCTTGGGTGCCGCAACCTCAGAAAGTTGCTGAGCGTATCCAGCACACTATCGATTACTTCTTTCCCCCTCGCCACCATCCGAACGACTTGTAGAAAATGAGTTCCACACGTATCTTCCACAATATCTCCCGCATACCTATCACATCTACGCTCGTCCTCATCTTCGGCAACTCGAGCTCTACCGTATACACAAGGGCACGCATCCGTACTGGAGTCCTATTCTTGAAGAGAAAGGCATAGTCAGACGACGCAAACAGACTGCCTCCGAGACCTCGGGCACCCAAGGTGACTCTGGTATGGAGGCTAAACGTGAAGGGAGCAAAGCCTCGATACAGTGGCTGAATCTCAATGGCGTCCCAATACCCTTTATTGCAGGGCGATCGGTAGAATGAGAAAGGACATATTTTGCGAGCAGTGCCCATGGTCCCGAGATTCGTGGGCAGAGAACATACACGAAAGAGGAGAAGAGCAGGACTTCATGTCGATTTGGTTATATTGTTATATTATTACATTTTGTGATTGATTGGTACAGGCGTTGGGTGTGAAAGCGTTCGAGCGAGATTGTCTACTTTCGACAAAGCATGAAGAAGCATTGCAAAAGGGTGTGTTTTCGCCACGTTAGTAGCGGGAGGCGACAGTCATCAAGAACCACAGTTTTTGGTTAGGGCTTCACAAGCAGGAACCGCAAATTCCGATTGCAGAAAATTTGCCATACGGCTTTTTAAGGGAATACAGCCATCACGACGTCGCACGTCCTACCACTACCGCACAACCCATCCCCACATCATGTCCCCGCGCCTTACCCCACACGGCAAGTTTCCAGCTTGAAAAAGGACAGGTATGGATAAGACTGTTCATGACTTAAATATATCCCTGCCTTCCACTGGAGATGATGTTACGGGGTGATGTTGAGCTTAAAGGACAAAATGGTGCAATATGGTGCCATGCTTGCAACTTCCCCATCAGGCTAGCGTTTGATCATACACCGACTTCTGTATTCTGCTCCACAGCCAGTGGTCGTTGGATTTTTGGTTTGTTAGGACCGAAATGTTCTTATAAAAAAACTGTTTGTTTAATAAAAACACTGAAATTTGTTATGCTTTGTAGCTGTTGTATTCACCTACACACACTGGCTTGTCCTCGTGACCGAACACCAACTCTTGTACGCTTCCGGTAAACATGGGCTGAAAATATTGTCGGTCTCATAGTGTCATTAGCACCATATGATGCTTCGTCACGATCGATGACTATATTGTGTGCGATGGCGCAATTGTTTCAGTTGGACCTGCGGGCTTTTCCCCACAACAGCCTGTCCTATGTGTGTCACCTTACCGAGCATGATATAACTGCACAAAAAAACCTCAAACTATATCATTGTACCTGCTGCCTATCTGGCTTTCTAAACCGGATCGCTACTGCAAAGTCAATAACTTCCCAATAACACTCTGCCTAGAAGGAATCTCAAGAAGTCACATCGAGACATCATAAATCCTCTTCTCGAACGACATACACCACCACACGTTGATAAAAAAACATGGCACCAGGACTTGTTGAATCTCAATACCAATCATCCACCACATCTACACCTCTATCGGCCTCAAAGCCTACAAATGCACATGACTATATTCCCGGACGAACAAGAGTCAAGGAACATAATGATTCGTACGAATACGAAGACTTACGGCCTCGCTTCCCTGATATTACATGGCCCGCCTACACCGAGATTCCCTACACAGACAAAGGCCAACTTGGTGACCTGAATTTCAAACACCTCCTCGCCTCTGCCACCGATGTCTTTGACTACAACCCCAAGATAGGGACTGAAATTCATGGAGTAGATCTAACCACGCTTACCGACGCCCAGAAGAATGATCTTGCTCGGTTAATCGCCACAAGAGGTGTCGTCTTCTTCCGCGATCAAAAGAATTTCGACATTGATCAGCAAAGAGAACTGAGCAAGTACTTTGGCGAGCTACACAAGCATGCTACGACGGGAGTGCCTAAGCGCGAGGGCCTTGAAGATGTACATGTCATATACACTGGAGAAGGGAGTCCCGATCTGCGAGCCTTGTTCACACCCACATTCCTGTGGCACTCGGATGTAAGACGATCCCTTCCCTTTGTTTTGTTCGCAATACAGCACAGTTTCCGTCCCAAAAGTCCATTTAGGAACATCAATGCTGACCGAAGCCATGCCCACAGGTAACATACGAACTTCAGCCCCCGTCATACACATCGCTCAAGGTGCTTACAGGCCCGCCCCGAGGCGGAGGTGGTGACACACTTTGGTCGTCTCAGTACGCTGCATACGACATGCTGTCGCCACACATGCAGCGATATCTGGAATCTCTCACTGCTCTTCACTCTGCGGAACTCCAGGCCCGAGGGTCCCGCGAACTCGGCCGCGCAGTGCGTCGCGAGCCCGTCACGACTGAGCACCCACTTGTGCGAACGAATCCTGTTACGGGGTGGAAGAGCCTCTTTTTCAATCCTGGCTTCGTTACAAAGATTGTAGGCGTGCCTAAGACGGAGTCAGATCATATCATCGGGCTGTTGAACGAGATTGTGGCGACGAGTCCGGAGATTCAGGCGAGGTTCCAGTGGAGGGAGGGCGATGTGGCGTTTTGGGATAACAGGGTCACGGTACGTACGGGAAAACACATCCCATCTTTTCCTGTACATGGGAGTGATATGAAAGAATCAATAAAAGATCATATGACTGACGGCTTGTAGAATCATTCAGCTTCATATGGGTTTGCGCCCCACCGGAGACATGCGGTCAGAGTCACGGTTCGTGCCGAGCGGCCGTATCTAGACCCAAACAGTCGGTCTCAGGAAGACGAGTTGAGCGAGAAATATGGAGTACCAAAGGCTAATAAGGATGGCAGCGGGATTGTAAACTATAACGATTAGTGAACAAGAATCATGAGCAAATGAAGAAGATACCAGGGAAGGTCAAAGGAAGGTCAGCTGCACGCCACAGGCACATTATCATCGTTAGTCTAAGCAGAAAAATCTAATGTTTACAATAAAACAATACAAGTAAAGGTATAACAACCGTGTCGATACCAATCTTGGACACAGCCACAGAACTCATGGTAAATGACCAAAGCATATAGATAGTAACGCCAAGCCAACATAAATTCCAATGGTGGTATTTTTTTCTCTCTCTAGTTTCCCTACTGAGACCCCTTGGGTAACGAATTTTGAGTCGATTGTAATGTTCCCGCGCGATGTCTTCTGGCCATGTACGTTGCAAGACTTAAAATGACGAGCAAAATTAAGACTAGCTTTACGGCAAGTCGTCGTTTGTCTGAAGAGGAGAGTGGTGCACTTGACACTGCGTCAGAGGTCGGACGTACCAAAAGCAGAGAAGAAAAAAGCCGTCAAGCAATTCGCATTGGGACAAAAGGTAAAAGTGAAATTGAGCACTTAATCCTGCTCCTTTTCGTACCCTGCTGGCTTTTGCATGCCATTCAACTCATAGAAGCGAGAAGTACCTGGGTATGTGTAAGTGTTGTGTTTTGGAATAGCGAGTGAGTGGACTTACAGCTGTAGCCTTTCCAGTCAAAGTTATCTTTGGGATTGCATGAGCACTTGTGTTTCAGACGATATTCCTCGCCGGTAGGGCAGTGAGTAAAGGGAACATGGTAGTAGGCAATATCGTTGAAGAAGTGAATCTGGTCCTTGGGTAGAAGCAGACCGGCAGCGATGGAGTGGACCGGAGCATCACCCCAACGCTCGTAGAAGAAGCCACCAGCATGGTCAAGAGAGGTGAAGAAGTCAATGTAGGCGTCTGATCGGAGCCAGTTGAGGTTACCAATCTCAAAGTTGGACCAGAAATGGCAGTGGTTGTAAGTCTCACCGCCGTCGTCACTGAGGAACTTCATCGAGTTGTCCTTGGCGACGTGCTGGGGGTAGTGCTTGGTGAAGTTCTTGGTGGCGTCCCAGAGGGTGGGGATGGTCTCGACGTACTCGTACAGACTGAGGGTGAAACTGTACTTTTTGTTGTTGTCGGCCATGTATTTGAAGGTGTCGTAGTTGATGTCGCAGAAGAGCTTGACGCTGGGCTCGACACGCCAGTACCACTCGTATTCGAGCATCAAGGGGTGGCGGAAGAAGAAGCCTGACTCATAGCGGCACATGTGTCGGTAGCTGATAGAGTCTCCGTAGATGATTTTCTTCTCCTTCATCTCCTCGCGGACCTTTGCGGCCTTCTCCTGGTCAATCCACTCAGGGAAGGACCAGTGCTCCTTGGGGATTTTGCCATATTTTGTCTTGCCAGATACGAGGGCAGTTGTGATCTTCTTGAACTCGTCGTCGAACTCTTCGTCATTGAGAAACACCCAATCGTAGTTGAACTTGCGGTTGAAGCGATCTTCAACGTGGCGGATCGACTTGGCAATCTCCCAGACGTCCTGGTTACGAGCAAGGGTTACAAAGGTTGCGTTCATGCGTTCACCGGAAGCGGTGGCGGGAGGGAAGGTCTTCTCGTTGGGGGTGGTACCGGGAATGGGTGAGGGCTGGATATGGGTTTCGTCATCGTTCACCACGGCGTTGCCCGGTGACGACGTGGCAGGGGTTTTAGCATCTTGGTAAACGGGCCAGTTTGCGGCGGGCACAGACGATGAAGAGCCGATGAAGTAGAGGAGGACAAGAGACTGGACAAGGTCAATGGCTGGCTGGATGCGCGTAAGGTAGCGGACTACGTACTATGACGGCGAAGACAATGTAGCGGAGATAGCGCTGACTGCCTGCCATGGCTGATGGATCGTCTCTGTGGCTCGTGATGACACGGTTGGTGCTTTTTGGTGACGTCGCAGTGCTCCACCGGGCCAGGTTGCTTTATACTGCAGGTGAAAAGCAGTTGAAGGTGCGTGTGGCGTCTTCGGCGACGGCGTCGAGATGCTATAGGGAACGAGCGGATGCTACTCTAGGCGCAAGACGTGCGCATGAGCACAGCAGGGCGGAAGAGGCCAATGGAGCGAGACTGTCGGCGGGTATTGCGGTGGGGGAGGGGGTGGGGAAGAAGAGGAAAAGGAAGGCAGATGAAAGAGAAACTATGCAAGTAAAAGGAGATGTTGCGGTTACCCAGGGTGTGGAGAGTAGGGGACCCAGGTGTGGCTGAAGATCAGCCCAGACTGGCCGGGGGGAGGGTCGAAGTGCTTACCTTAGCCGTAAACGACGTGACTATACGAACGAACACGAACACGAACAACGGAGTTTGCCGTCTGTGGCTCTCGACTCCGCTGCCTGCAACACCACCAACCCACCACCGTCGTCAGCATCACCACCTGCAACCATTGCCATTGCCATTGCCATTGCCCGCTCGCTTGCACAGCGCTCCTTCAGCAGCAGCAGTAGCAGCAACCTTGCCTGTCTTGTTGCGCCCATGCGACCACCGCCGCCCTGCCGCCTCGCCGTCTCCTCGCTTTCTGTGCCCAACGTCACCACTGACGCCAATTGAATAAAGCCTCGACCGTGTGCCCACGGTACCCGGCCACTCGCACCACCATGTCCTTCTTCGGCTTCGATACCACGCTGCCGCGGGATCAGGGCCATTCGTCTAACGCCCCCGGCTTTGGTCAGCACGATGCCTTTGCTGCCCTCGGCGGCGGGGCAGCCGATGACGATGTCATCGACTTCGACGACACCTACGACGGCCTAGGCGACCAGCTCGACGACGATGCCGACGAACGCAACGACGACACCTTTGGTGATGGCCCTGCTACCCAGCAGTCGGTGGGCAAGCATTTCGACTTCGCTGGCCAGACATCCCTGGTTGCTGGCACCATCCAGGAGGAGCAAATGCTTTTCCATGCCCGTCAAAAAATCCCCCAGCACCACCACCAGCAACAGCAACAGCAACAACATTACCAGCAGAAACCCCCCATTCCCCAAGCCTCCAAGCCCAACCGATCTGGTTATGAAAGCTACAAGGACCCCGAGTACATCCCTCAGCTCGAGGCGCGTGCCGACATTTGGGGCCTCAAGCCAAAGCAGCCTGCTGCTCAGCGCCAGCCCTCGCCTCAACCTGCCGCAGCTACCCAGCAGGCTGCGCCAACCAGAAAAGTCATGAGCATGGAGGAGGTCGAGGCCATGATGCGTGCCCAATCGCTGAACAACGAGGCCAGAGCTACCCCTCCGCTCCAGCAGCCACCGCCTCAGGCTTTTACAGGCTATCCTCAACAGCAATACCAGCAGCAGCCTCAGTTCTCTCAGGGCCAGCCGCAGTATCCCGGCATGCCTGGCAACATGGCACCGCAAATCCTGCAGAGGCCTCATCAGCAGCAGCAGGGCATGCCACAAAGGCACCAGCAGCAGCTTCGTGCCGAGTTGCCAGACCAACCCATATTGTCTCAATCGCCTCAGCAACCCACCATTCTCCAGCGACAGCGGCCCCACGCAAACGAGCCTGGCGCCCAGCAGAACCATATCCAAGGTCAACCCGCACAGCCGCGACAAATCCTGCAAAACCCTAACCGTCTCTCCGGCCAGGGCCAGCCCATGCAGCCCGGCCCACAGGCTCACCCGGTCCACCGTGCCCAGCCAGGAGCCCATAACAGGGGCCCTTCATTTCCTGGAATCGTCATCACTCACCCCGAGCAGCTACTCCAACTGTCCGAGGCTGAGCGTGCTGCCTTCCTCGAGGAAGACGCAAAGCGGGCGAAGCGAAACCACAAGATTGCGCTGTTGGCAAAGGACAATGGTCTGATGACGCCCCAAGACAAGAACTTCATTACTCGTATTCAACTGCAGCAGCTGATGACCGCGACTGGTAACCTCGAGGAGAGAGGCCCGGAGGCTGCCATTGCTGAGGACTTTTACTACCAAGTCTTTAGCCAAATTCGGGGTGCTCCACGCCACAACCCCCAGCAGCCAGCCAACCAGTTTGCTCAAACCTATCTCTTCCAAACCAACAACCGGTTTGGTGCCCGTCGACATGGCCGTGGAGGTGATAACCATATGCAGCGCATGGAGCAGCAGATCCAACGTGCCGTCGAGGCCGCCAAAGCACGGCCAAAAGCCAAGCAACTTGTCGTGGAAGGCAGTCTGGGAAAAATTGCATTTAGCAATTCAAAGACACCACGACCACTGCTCAATCTCAAACGGCCCGAGACCAATGACAAGCTTCCAAAGCACCACAAGTCCTCCATCGCAGATCGCAAACAAACCCTGCGCAACATCGAGGCTGTATACAAAACGTTGATGCAGATGGAAGACCACGAACGTGCCATGCCCATGCCAATCCAGGAGAACAGTCCTCCTGAAGCGATTCAAGCACACATGGAATGGCGATCGCGCATTGAGACACTCCACGAGCAGCTCTGGCTCAACACCAAGATCATGGAGCCCATTAATCCCAAGTATGTTGTTCACTGCAAATGAGATCCTCCTGCTAACATGTTCAGCACAACCCACCCCTTCATCTCCATTCTTTCACACGCCAAGGGTAAGAAGGTGGTGCCGCGGCTATTCCGTCACATCAACGAGCAGGAGCGCATCACGGTCGTGACAATGATTGTCGTCCATCTCGACGCCCTCTCCGTAGTAGGACACGCCATTGCTACGCCGGAAGAGCCTCTCAGTGCAGCAATTCGTGAAGAAGTCGATCTGTTTTCGCAGACAGTCATGTCGCCCATCCATGCGCACATTTCAGATGCCCCGTTGAACATAGTCATTGGTCTTCTCGGCCTCGTTCTAGATCGTACCAATCTCCATGTAGTGGCCCGAAGCAGGATTGGCCTCACTCTTCTTACGTTCCTTATTTCCCGCGCCGAACTACTCAAACAGTCGGCCCCCGAGATGGTCACTGATTGGCAGCAGTGGACTGGACTTTACAATCGTTTGTTTGACATTGTCGAGCCAGTACTTCCGTATCTGTTCCCAGGAAGTATCAACGATACCGATGACATGTACATCTGGCAGTTTTTGGCTGCAATGGGTGTTGGGGCCAGCCCTGAGCAACAGCAAAGGCTTGTTCTCGGCGTGAAGGATCGTGTCATGGAAACAGTCTCTGTTAGCAAAGCCCTGCCACCTGACATGGCTAGCGCTCGAACGGCAAACGTAAACCTGTTCATGAGGGCGATTGGGCTGGATGTGGAACTTCTTGGATGAAGGGATGAACTGCCAGCATTTGAGACACACCATGGCCATTGGGGCGCTGCCGATCGCGCAACATAAAAGACGGCTACCGGAGGCAAAATGTGGAATGATATGGCTGGGGCATCCACGCAAAATTCGTCTAAAGGCTTGGATGTAATTATGACGGGCAGGCCAAGAAGACCGGAGGCTGAAGACCTGGCAGCGCGGGACCTGCAGGGGTTGACATGTTCCGACGCCCATCACTGTCGATCTGCAGGGCAACAATCGCACCAAGTATGGAAGATGAAAGGGCTACGTCTAGCCGCAATGGAAGAGAAAAAGCACTGTTGTTTAAAAAATATATATATATATATATATGAATAGATGCATTGATTTCATGCGAACGCTTCCCGCCTGTCATGGTAATAGCCCTGATATTAGACACGACCCTGCGTGTGCAATTTCGTCCCGCACTCGATACTGTTTCTCTTACATCATGTCAACGTGGTTACTTTTTCGTCTAGTATATTTGTGGCCGCACTCCCTTGGAACAAGAGGCATTCCCATGTGGAGCTAGCGTATCTCTCAAGCACCTGTACGCGAAGTGCATCTCTTGGTAGTCGGGTCCAACTGCAGCCATTGGTATGGTGCAGATTTGGGTCCCACGGAGAAGCGACTTAAGATTGGGAAAAGAAAATCAAGGGCACTTTGGAAAACGCCCCTTCGGCCTTCGCACTTTGGCGTTCCGTCATCAAGGAAGAGTTTCCCATGGATGATGTTCCAACCGTTCATCTACTATGTACATACCTGGAAGAATTGGCGCTACGCCATGACTAGCCATTGATGCTCAACACGGAGAGCGTTTGGAAAAGACAAGTGGAAACACCACATGGGGTTTCCTTGATCCGGGAGCTAAGCTTTGCCGCGCACGCCTCTGGTACGACACAGACACTGGAGCGCCACTGGCAAAGGGAACTGGTGCCTGTATCTTCTCGAGTTGCGGGTCGGCGGCCCCTAGGTTTCATCGGAGCAAAATCGCCCAGTTAGCTTGTCTAGCCTTGGCACCTGAAACACTTTGCTTGACAATGCGTCAGCTTCACGCATGCTCATGCTATCGACAACATGCGTACACGTCGGCAAATTAATTTTCTTGAAAGCATCCGAAGGACGTGTCAAAGAAAAAAAACCCCGGTAAAAGTACAACAACAGAAGTTCTACCGATGATTCCAACAAGTAAGGCTAAGAAGTATGACGCACATGGATCACCACTCAACAGTACTGCCAAGGAGCAGATTCTTGGTGTTTTGGTGTTTGTCAATTGCTACGCCACTGAAACGTACCTGAGTGAAGCCCGTTCGCTTTCTTGCTCCACTTACCCTAACCGACATGGAGCTGGACGCGTAACGATGGCTTCTTCCCCCTTATCGATACATCCCCCATGAGGCTCTAGACACTGCCTCGCCACTGGGCTTGCGCCGGTCCGACCCACATGGCTGCGTTTGACTGATCGGTGGCTAACGAGACTCGGTTGGAGCCAATGGGCCGAACGACGTGACAGGAACTAGACGCCGTGTTCCCCCATGGATCTCCGCCAATGCAGTACACATAACGTTTTGTCTGGTGCCGCGTGGATCTCCGCGTGGTCTTGAGTGCCGGCTTAGCGCTCTCAAATATTTCATTATGCGGCACTGTATGATCGGATGGGGGATTGCAGTTTCATCTTCCTTCAGGTTTATCCGTCGCTACATGATTGCTTGAGGCAGTATTCCTTCTTTTAAAGCCACACTTTTCGCACACTCATTCAAACGTCCATTCTCTAAGGCTAGGCCTCTGTTCTGTTTCTTTGAGGAAGTGGTGTTTTGTTTCATCGCTTTTCTTTCTTTCCTTTCCCCTTCTTTCCTTTCCCCTTCTTTCCTTCACATCTCTTTTCCCTCTTCTTTCTCAAACGACAGGTCCGTTCTGTCAGGCTGCCGGTCAGCATTCGCCCAAGATGCCTTCACTACACTTCTTTCTTTTTGTCACTCTATTGGCTGCCGTCGTGCTAGCTGCCCCCGCCCCGTCGAGCAAGAGGGGTCTGGAGAAACGCTCGTTCAAGGTTCCCAGGCAATTGAACACGGCCCACCCAACTGGTCCTAATGGCCCTGCTGCGATGAGAAAGGTGTTCCGCAAGTACAACTTCAAGCAAAGAGGAGAATTCATGGTCAAGGATGGCTTCATCTCGTTCTCCAAACAAGCTGAGGACAAGGCAAATGCAAGTGCGGGCACTGCCGCTGCTCCCGCCAAGGGTGGTAACAAAACTGGAACTGTTGCTGCCAATCCCGGAGAGAACGCTGCTTTGTTCTTATCACCCGTTACCATCGGTGGACAGACCCTGAACTTGGACTTTGATTCCGGCTCTTCTGACCTGTAAGTTTGCTTTTATAGCTATTACACACCATCTACTGACCGGCGATACGCAGTTGGTGTTTTAGCACTGGACTTGACCCTCAAGTCATTGGCCAGCACACTGCCTTTGATCCTACCAAGTCGACCTCGTTCAAGAAAGTGAATGGCGCTCAATGGAAGATTAGCTACGGTGATGGTTCTGGTGCTGCTGGTGTCGTTGGCACGGACACTGTCACTATTGGAGGTGTTACTGTTGAAAACCAGGCTGTAGAGCTTGCCACTGCCGTCTCCCAGTCCTTCGTAGAGGACACCAACACTGATGGCCTTGTTGGTCTGGCCTTCTCAAACCTCAACACAGGTAAGTCTTTCGGTTTTTAACCAAAGCAACTTTTACTGATGATGAAAACAGTTAACGATGGCACCAAAAAGACTCCTCAAAAGACATTCTTTGATAACGTCATGAGCAAGCTAGACATGCCAGTCTTCACTGCCGATCTCGACCCGGATGGCACTGGTGTTTATGAGTTTGGCAAAATCGACACCACCAAGTTTGAAGGCGAGATGGCGTGGATCCCTGTCAAGGCTGAGACTGGCTTCTGGCAGTTTGGTTCTACCAAGTTCTCTGTCGGCGACCAGTTGTTCGAAAACCCACAGGGCTCTGACGCCATCGCTGACACCGGTACCTCGCTTCTTCTTGTCGACCAGCAGGTTGCCGAAGCATACTACTCCCAGGTCAAGGGTGCTCAGCTCAATGCTCAAGTTGGTGGCTTCATCTTTCCATGCAATGCTCAACTACCCGACATGAGTGTGGCGATTGGTGACTCATACATGGCTAAAGTCCCCGGAAACCAGCTCGTTTTCGCGCCTGTTGATAATGCAAACACTACTTGCTTCGGTGGTGTACAGGGCAACCAGGGCTCGGGTCTACAGATTTATGGTGATACTCTGTTTAAGGCGCAATTCGTTGCCTTCAACGGAGGAAACCAGTCACTCGGTTTTGGCCAGAAGCCGCTTGTTTGATCAATGTGTACAATCGCCAGGAGGCAACGCTAGCATATGGAAAAGTCAGTGACACTGGGCTGTAAATACTTAAGATCAAGAACCTTTACACATTCATTTGGAAATATATCAAACAGCCTACAGTATAGCCAAGGCTGAATATAACAACAAAAATAATAATGAATAACACTCTATGGCGACATCTTGTCTTCTAATCTGTGCATTTGCATTGTGTTGTGTCTTGGCCCTTTGGTTGTCGTTGTCACGTGGTGACATTCCCTGGGCAAAATGAGGAAGGCGCGATGCTTCACCCAAGACTTAGCATTCGCTTCATCATTCGAACACTAGTTCCAACATCATTGTGACTTCCTGCTTGGTCTCATTTTACAGAAGTATGAGCACAGCTACAATGGACACGCAACTCGAGTGGGATCCCGCAAGCGAAGAGGACGAAGCCAACACTCTAGAATACGCACGGGAGCAAGGTCTTTGCATTGACTACACAATGGAGGCAGTGCCATTTATCATTTCTGATATACAACTGAATGTAGCGTCTGATGAGAACCTCCATGAGCCATCCAATTCCTCTATCACTGATGCGGCCTTGGTGATGACTAGAGAACGACTTGCAGTAAACAGAGAGACAGCATTATTGCTTAAAGCAGTCTACACCCAACGACAATCAAACGCAATCGACAATTTACGGGAAGACAGAAGAGAATGGATCGTCGGTTTAAAACAGGAGCTTCCGGTACTTCAATCGGACCACGATCTCGACTTACTGAATTTTGGAAGCGTATCATTGTCCAATCTCCACAACTCACAGCTCCAATCTGAGACAGTCATCGAATACAATGATGAGGGTCTCGATTGGCCTTCCAAATACCTCGCGTATCCCCAACAATGCGACGCGCTGCTCAAAGTCGAGAAGCTTAATGTCTCAAAGCATGCACTCCTGTATTTACAGGAAGCTGTCCGCGATGAATATATTCAGGAGGACAGTCAAGCGCTGAAAGCTGAAAGATCAATGACCAGGCCGGTAACTTAGTAATGCTAAGGCTTGAAATGTAGGGGCTAATCGGTCTAGGACCTGGCAATACAGCCCATCACTCCTCCCCTGCTGCCGCTTTCTCCATTGCAGGCACCATATATACCTTCATCGCCTGCGAATGGTTTGCTGCTTGCTTCAGATAGCGGTGACTCGGTTCATGCCGAAGCACTGGAAATGCAAAACCAGATCATGATCGCAGACTCCCTGATGCGGAAAGGATCATATAGTAGCGAATCAATGCTTCTAGATATGATCCAACCGCCTTCATTTAGTCCACTGTCTGCAGCATGTGCAATGCTTTCTCCAAAGCGCAGAGTCGACGAGATGAAGGCGGAGGGACCGCTAACACCACCAATGTTTTCCACCTCACCAATGAAGGAACTCAAATCGGTATCCTTTATCGCAACAGTGGATGAATATATGTCACATGAGCCATGGGGGCAAGACAAAACAAATGATGGCATTGAAGATATCACTCGTGAGGAGCTTGAGCTGTTAGCAGAGATCGCACCACTCGCTGAACAAGCGAAACATCTTGTAGAGAACGAGCAATTGTCTGGCGCGGATACAACTGCACGCGTGGATGTTCCGAATTTGGACTTCAAGCTACCTGTGGTGCCCTGGTTTGAGTACAGTCAACAGTCCCGAGGCAGGCAAAAGCCTAATGAGACTGAGCTTGAAGCTCAGACCCAGTTTCTACGGAGGGTCAAACGCGAGGATTTGAAACCTGTAGCACCATGGCATGAAATCTCAATCCCCGAAAGACAGATGCAATGGAGTTTCTTGACAGCAAGACTGTCGACCCTCAAGCTGGAAGAGTCCCTCCATGGTGAATCTGAACTGAAGAAAATCCTGGATGAAGCCAAATCAGTGGGTGTTGCGACCAGCTCGGCGCAGGTATGGAAGCGCGATGAGTGGAGAATTCTTGATGAAGATGAAGAAGATGAGTTAGAGCCAGACCTTGATGAGAATAGTCAAGGCATAGAAGCCTTAGTACGAAAGCGCAAGCTGGAGATTGAGGAGGACATTGCAGAAAAACGTGATAAACGGAGGGATGCACACCATCCTCCACAAGCAGGCTTTCGAACAAAGTCTTGTAATTTTCGTCCTATCAAATCACAGAAACGAAGTTCGCCGCCGGAGCACACGCAAGATACAAAGAGCCTGGGCAACGAGCTGATGTTCAGCGGCTTCTCCACCATGAGTGCTCTTCATAGATTTTTGCAGACGCGTGGAAAGGTTATTGGGTCTACAAAGCCTGAAGTCATTGAGAAGCCCACCTTGAACAACCGTACCCTACCAGTAGACTCCTCAGATGCCTGGAACACAACTAGGTCAGTTGAGCGCCTGAAATGCGAATCCCACGAGGCAAATTGTAAAGACGAAGAACCAGTGATCATATCGAGAGCTCTTCTCTCAACTCCCGCAACTCCTGTCAACCTTGAAGCCAGTCCATTCATCATTTCCTCAAAGTTCTTACAGCAAAGAAGTTTGCTGAGACAAATCGAGCAACTTTTTCCGACAGCTGAGATGGTGTATCGAGACTACACTCTGCCACACTCACCAGCCAACGAAGCCGACATAGTTATTTCACCATCCACTGGTCTGGTTATCTTTTCTTTACAGCAAGCTAAACAGAGAGCCCTCCCTGGTCAACCTGAAAAGTCTCTCATCAAAGACAGTATTGTCAGCCTTCAGTCACGGTATGAAAGGCTGATCGTTATGATCAGTGAGCACCTGAGCCGTGAGACGGAAGAGCTAGGATCAGGCCGGCCGGAGGACCCACATGATCAGGAGGCGTTGAAAGCAATTAAAAACTTTACTGTCCAGATGGAGGGCGAAATACTGGTAAAGTACATCCCTGGAGGTGACAAAGCCCTTGCACAATCTATAGTGATAGAACTGGGCAAATATGGTTTGCCGTATGGCTCGACAGATATTGGTGACATTAAGCCGATAGCCCAGGAGACCACTGTAAGCACCGCAATCATCTTGGCCAGTACCTCATCTGACTGTTTTTTGCTAGCACGAAGTCTTCCTCCGCCGAGCAGGTCTTAATCCTTTTGCGGCCCAAGCTATTGTGGCATTGCTGAAAAAACCCGTTGGTCTCACAATTCCACAATGTCCAACCTTGCCTTTTTCAACTGAGCCAAAATATGTTGCTGTAAAAGGCCTCGGTCGTTTTCTGACCATGACCGCAGAGGAGAGAACACATTCGTTTCAGGCCCTAGTGGGAGGAAGCAGGGTATTGCAGGGAGTAAGTGGCAGACTGGACCAGGAATGGATCAGTGCTGCACACGGTTTCAGAACAGGACGCAGCCCGACTATGTAGGGCCTGGCAAGAGGTGATGTTAGCCGCATGGATCTAGACCATCACGAGACGTTCATAGTAGTGTAGCAAAGACTATGCAGATGTGGGGCAGAGCTTGGACCTAGCATGACGCAAAACGCGAAACATCTCGAAGTCGCTCTCGCCATGCGCATTTTTATGAACAAAGCTGTACGCCTGGCTTGCAGCCTGACGGCCACTCAAGAGGCTTCCGGTACTTGATCGCATCGCATGTGGCATTCGAGATGTCTTCTCCCGTAGGCATAATAATCTCCGGCCGCCCTGTTATAACCGAACCTTCGTCGGTAATCTCGCCTACCCAGTCTGCATTCCAGATTCCCTCGCAGCCTTCCTTTTCCCACATCGTCGTCTTCCTGCTCCCCGGAGTCACCCTTCCAGATGGTACTGCTGCGGCTGTGTACGCACAACTTCCTGGCACGACCGATTTCAAACTGCTCGGCGCAATCGCAAACGAAAAGCCCAGTGCGATTTTCAAGGTCAACACCAAGGCTGGAGGTCCTGTCGGAGGTGGCATAGGCAGTGATGACGCCATGGTAGATGAGGGCGTTTCCATGGAAGCGGCAAACGGAAACAGTGCGCCACTGGCTCTTGGGATAAGTCTTGAACCCGCACCACAAGTCGCTGCTGCTATAGAGCAAAACAAGGCGCAAGGTGCTGCGGCATCAGGAACAACAGGTGCGACTCAGGGCAATGAACTGGTGGTCCGAGGGCAGAGGACTGTTGAGACAAAGGTTCTTGCACAGAGAATCATCAAGAACTGTTACGACTTTTTGACGAGCTGGGGGACGGGTGACACAGTACCGCTCAAGGCATTCCAGGCCTGGTGGACCAAGTTCGAGGGAAAGATTGAGAGAGACCCAGGGTTTTTGGAGCGGAGTGATGGTGTCTAAGGGTGTGGAAATACCAATAATATGACCAACATGGTTAGATGGGCTAATGGATGCTATCATTGTTCGACACACACACACACACCATATACGAAATAAGACTCTAGGCGGGGCTGTTGCGCTTCTTCAGAACGCCTTGTTTACACCACTCCAATCAGGCTCCGCAAGCCATGCTGTGTACATCGCATGAGGCCACGAGACCTTTGGCGCCTTGCCCGGATCTGCCTTTACCTGTTCAACGACTGCATCTCCAAGCACCTTTTCGATGTTTGCTCGCTCGTGCTGCGCTTCTAGCTTCTTTTTCATTGGCTCGAGCATCTCCAATTTTGATGTGCCTCTTTGAAAGTCCGTAACCACCGCTACTCGCACCAACATTGCGAGTTCGCTGATCCTTTCCGCAATACCAGGAGATGTGTGGCACGCAATGGAAATCCATACCCCATGTGCGTCAGCCTCACTGACACCGTTACTTGAGAGATGTTTGACTGCCGCATCGGCACCTTCGACTTCAAAGCGCTGTGGTCCGTTGCATTCTTGTGTCGTGCCAATATCATGGAGAATACATGCGGTGAACAGCAGGTCGCGCTGATGCGGGTCCGTAAAGTACTTTGAATTGGTGTGTTTGGCTACTTCGAATGCGTACTTGAATACTCTGATGCTGTGGTTGAAAATTGATGGGTGCAGTGTTCTGGCAGCAGTTTGATAAGCTCCTCTCGATATAGGCGTATCCAGTAATGCCTCGAAGGGATAGTCGTCAGGTTTGATGCTAGCATCTTGACCAGACACACTGGCAAGCTCAGAAGGTGGGCACATGGCTTGCTGTGTTGATCGAAACGGGCCTTTTGTGTTTGAGTATTAAAATAACAGGAAGCACTTGTTTCTGGCACCCTTTGAATCCCTATTACACATTAGCTGACATCCAGATGAAAGAACACCAGTACTGTGTATACGCCACAGCACACCAAAGTCATAGCAAACTAGGAATATCGAAACTTTCTTACTTTGTAGGCCCAGAAATCCACCGCAACAGAAGAAAGTCTACAAGAAAAACCAGATATCACTTTGTTTATGTATAGGTTCAGAATGGATTCGCTAGAATAAAGTGTAAAATAAGGAGGACATGATATTATTGATATAAAGTGTAAAGCATTTCGCGGTCTAGGTAATTTTTTTTTCAGCCGGGTGACTGGTACGCCCTATAGCTTGTACTTGAATTCCTCTTTTGGCAAAGCGTGAGCATGCCAGCGGGGTTGTAGCATGCAACGTGCAGTTTTCCTAAAATGCTTGACGGGTGAAGTTGATTGATATGTTTCATACGCCACTGCCTGCTGGACTTGTGGGGTTTCATTACGTACTTTGTTATGCTCTGCATGGCATGTCGATCATTGAACCTCGTCCTCCCATATCCCGAGCATATACCTAGTGCGGGCCGATGCCGGCACTTCACCAGTCCCACCCGTTACCACAACACAGCGGAGCACACTCTGACATATTGAACCAATGCCGTTGCTAAAAATCGATACTAATGGCTAACCATACGGCGAATACAGTTTATGCATTCTGTCCATGTGCACTTGGCATCTCCCGATGAGCTCCTTGAAGAAACGGAGAAAGCGGATCAACGCACTCGTCCCACTGATAAGCGCGACGGTACCAGGACGTGTCCGGTCAATCTGCAAAGCCAAGGACTTTGTACATAATGGCGACTCGTAGTATTTCTAAGATACTCGATATGGATATGCCAAGACGAAATGATAACGACGGGATACCTCCTAGCTCCGACATGGATTAAGATAGGCGTGCCGTGGAGATAGGCGCGTCTGAAAGTTTGCCGACAATGGAGATTGACAAATGCACTTATTGTTACGAAGATATGTAGAGGTATAAAAATCGGCTTTGCAACGCTGAATAGATCATTTGGCATTCACGATCATAGCCATTTTTGAATCGGCAAGATGAGGATTGCGCAACTTCTCCCCATCTTCACATCTGCGGCTCTTGCGTCGCCTGTCGATCTTACTCGATCGGACCTTCACAGACTATTTGTACGCCAGGACATCAAGACACCCATCAATGCTTCCCTACCAAATGTCACCATTTTCGCCACCGGAGGTACAATTGCCTCGCAAGGCACGACAAACACACAAACGACAGGCTACTCGATTGGTCTTGGAGTCCAACAACTAGTCGATGCAGTGCCAGAGCTGCTCAATATATCTAACATTGCCGGCTACCAGGCCTCAAACGTTGCATCTGGAAATATCAATGAAACAATCAGCCTATATCTTGCGCACATGATCAACGCAGAGCTTGCCAAAGACGAGATCTCTGGCGTTGTCGTTACGCATGGCACTGATACTCTCGAGGAAACCGCCTTCTTCCTCGAAAGCACCGTAAACTCCACCAAGCCCATCATTGTCGTCGGGGCCATGAGACCCGCCACAGCCTTGAGTGCCGACGGCCCACTCAACCTCTACCAAGCCGTCAAGCTCGCCGGTTCGCCTGCTGGCCGCAACCGTGGCACCATGATTGTTCTCAACGACCGCATTGGCTCCGCTTTCTATACCACAAAGATGAACGCAAACAGCTTGGATACATTTTTTTCCAGTGAAGCAGGTCAGCTCGGCGTCTTCATCAACCAAGTTCCTTACTTCTTCTTCAACCCTGCCGAGCCTGTCGGCCGCGTCGTCTTCGATGTCTCTAACGTTACCGATCTTGTATCTGTCCCTATCCTGTACGCCCACCAGGACATGCTACCTTCGCTGTTCAACGCCTCATATGAAGCCGGCGCCAAGGGTATTGTTTATGCAGGCGTAGGAGCAGGTGGTATGTCGAGTGTTGCCAACACACAGGCGGAGGCCCTGTACAATGCCACCGGCATCCCTATCGTGGCCAGCCATAGGAGCGCCGACGGTATGGTGCCGCCGCCAAATGCAGGTGGCGACGACTTTACTATTTCAAGCGGGTTCTATAACCCGCAGAAGGCGAGGATCTTGCTTCAGTTGGCGCTCACGCTAGGGTGGAGTGAACACGAGATTAGAGAAGTTTTTGCGAAGAGTTATCCAATGCCTTGAGGGAGATAGATGGAGAGGGTATGGATGTATGTAGATATATGATTATGAGTAATTTCTTCCTTTAATATGATAAAATGATCTCTTCAGAACAACACTGTCAGGTGAATGAATCTACATTCATGATAGAAGACAACATGGGAGAGAAGACGATCAAGTAGGTAGAGTTTCATTGATGGAGAACAAAAATTGTATGTAAAATCGAGTCATGTAGTTGCGTTAAAACTTCATACTCAGAAAAATCGGGAAAACTGTACAACCAAATACCAATCATGAAAAGCTGCATGATCACATCCAGCCAAAATAAACCTAAACATCACCTTCAAGGAAAACAAGACCTACACTGTAAACACTGGCGCAACTCTCACATGCCTAAATCCCACTACCAACACTTCCCTGACTATTTTCCCTTCGCGGCCCGCCTTCCATGCCCTCGAAAGCACTACCTCGCCTACCTAAATTGAACATGCTTCCCTCGCTGCCCTGTCTCCTCCCAGCTATGCCACTAGGCCCACCGAATGTGCTGCTTAGAGTCCATCCTCCAGCTGCTGGGCTTGCGTCTCGGATACTGATTGCTGGAGGCAGCCCTAGACTCGGTATCTTGTCGTCTCCTACTGGTAAAATGCGTGGGGAAGGCGAAGGTGCGTGACGGAGACCTTCAGCGTAGAAGGCAGATAAAAGAGAGGTATTTGTGCAAAATGCTTCCACTTCGTCCTTGACTTGTTCTGGTGTCACTGTGGTGGAACCCACAAGAGGAGTTGTGGCGGTTGCGGAGGATCTGTGTTCGTGATTAGTGAGCGCTGTGTGTAAGAGGCTCGCGTCCTGTACAGGCCGAGCCAAGGGGCTGGAGAAAGGACTGCGGTGTGGATTGCGCTCTGCAGCCGGTGTCGACGGAATGCGGCTGCTTTGACTACCATCCGTAGTCGCCTTCTTGTGTTCGTATGGATCGACCGGCCGAATTCTGCTGTTGTCTTTGGCGCGGTTGTGCGCAAGACGATTTGCTAGCAGCAGGAAATTTCCTTCATCCGTGATCTGAGCGAGTAATCCTCCGCTGCGATGGATGAACTGCGTATACTTGTAGTCCGGAGTGCCCCAAGAATATGTTACTTCCACATCAGACGGAAATGAGCTAGCAGCTTCCATGTCCAGAACGAAGTTCAGCTTGCGTAGAAGCGCTTTGTGGTATACAAACTTGTCCGTCTTGGAGTGCTGAGGGAGAAAGCTGGTTGAATCCCACATGTTCTCTAGCTGATTTTTCGGGGGCTGCAATGCAAGTTTCACCAGATATGGAGATCGGAATGGATGGTGATCGACGATGTTTGCTACCTCGGCGATGGGTACTTCCACCAATTTCAGACCATACTTCTCAACACTTGTAGCCCAAGTGACGATGGCATCTTCAATCAGCTTCGCTGTCACATTCATCCAGTCAATGCGAATATGATAACAGTTGTCGGGGTTATGTAAAAGATCATAGTGTAACGAGATGATCTCCGGTCGATATGAACGCTTCCTAGGATCCACATCGTACCGCATAACACGGGACAAGACAACTTTTCGCTTTGGAGGCTCAGGACGGGTTGGGGTTTTTTCGCCCTCTTTGAAAGATCCAGAGTTTGTTGACGAGGAATCTCCAGTGCTGGGTCGCGACTTTGTGTTTTTTGAGATCAAAGGCGATGTACGTGGTGCTTCCGATAGCGGCGTAGAAGGAACAGACCTCTCTGTCTTTCGCATGCCAAACCATCCAGTTCGTGACTCAGCCCGAGGGGCCCTGTATTCTGCAGCAATTTGGAAAAAGAAATTGCCATCGCGAAATGGGTGTCTTCGCTGCACGTGCTGAATGAGTCCCTTGCTCATCAGTTCATTTCCGAAATCAACAGCTTCATCTCGGGTTTCAATGTCTTTGAAATTAGAGAGAAGCCAATTGGTAAGATCAAAACCCAGGAAACAATTGTAGTGCAGCTTTAGATGCCACCGGCGGTCGAGCATCTGTATGCCTTTCTCGCCTTGCAAATCCTCGGCAAGTTTCTTGATGTCGATGTTAGATTTATGGTATTTCTCTGCATCCGGAAATACAGAGGTCTGAAATTCACTGCCTGTATCGCTAAGCAAAGAGTTGTCCAGCCCTGCTGCAACGACCGCCGAGGGATCGCGAGTATGGTATTCAATTGCAAGCGGATTCGGGTCTTTCTGTTTCGAAGCAAAAGAGGGCTGAAAATAACGTTCTTCTGGAGATACGAAGCGGAATTTCTGCCATAGCTGTGTGAGCTTGCGGATGCCCTCCAAACGTATCTCTTCCTCGGAGTCTTCAGTAAGCATCGGGAGTGGCCGTCTGTGTACTGCTGGTATTTCCACCGGAATCAAAACGAAGCGAGCTCTCCAAAAGCGCAGAATCTCAGAAAATTCATCATGATAGCCAGCCAAGAACGTGTCAATGATATTCCAATTATACTCTTTCCGGGGTGGCTGGAGGATGACATCGCGTGGATCGTAGGTGTCTTCAAAGGCCGTGCGAATGTAGGGTCTATAAGGAAAAGGCGTGTCGATGCCAGCAGATGTCTCGAGGGCTGTGGTAGGCTTTCGGTTGTAGCGTCTCACCTCTACTTCTCCCCCTGCTACACAAACTAGTTGATGTATAGTATTTCCCACACTCATAAACACAGTATCTCCATCGTTGGACATATACTCGGGTGCGAGAATACTAGCGAGAGTCTTTTCGTGTCGTCCTGAGAACTCTGCGACGGAAGAGCCTACAACGATCTGGAACCCGTGGGAAAGCCGAAATGCGATGAGTTCTTTTATTAATGACTCCCTGCTCTTTGGAGCCTCGAGCATCTCGTCGTCTTCATTTTGGGTAATCTTGTATGGACTCTCGTTATATTCGGACGCGACCTGTTCGACAGTAGGGAACCACTCGTGGGTCAAAGGGACAGCAGCAGGTGAGCATAATGACCTCCACTTCACAGTACCAGTCCTTAATGCCTTAGGGAAGACATGATGCCAGCGCCGGTATTGGTTTTTAGTGTTGATGCTACTCTTTTTGGGGTTGCAAGGATTAACCAAGACAGCCCAGGGTGAAATCGCGCTCGTTGGCGACAAGGTTCGGGGAACATCTCTAGCACCTGCACTGGAAGACAGGTCTGGTTTTGGTCCAACGTGCTCACCCGCCCCACGTGCACCTGCTAGAAGAAATGTAGACCCAGGGTCTCGAGCAACTGAGCCAGACTGTGAAGCAATAGAAGGTTTGCTAGATCGCATTCCTCTGACAGTTTCAATTGAGCGGCTAGCACGGTCAGAAGCTAGTGACTCAGCTGATGTAGGGCCAGCTCGCGATGCTGGTTTGATAGCAATAGGTTGCGAGGCTTTCTCCGTGGAATTGTGACGAGTACTTGCCAGCCTTTCAGCGATGACGCCCTTTTGATTGTTCTCTATAGTAAGCATGGCAGGTTTCACTTTGCCTTGGCTTATATCGATAGTAGCATCTCCAAGCGTTGGTTTGGCTGGTGCTGCTTTTCCGCCGAAACTCATTTGTCTTAAGAACCAGTTAGAAGGCCTACTCTTAATCTCAGGCTTGGCTGGTGTCGTCGCCACACTAGAGACTGAAGGGAGACCGGCTCGCCTCGAAGGCGAGACTCCTCGGCTTGGTGCTGGTGAATGCTTTGGCGTGGATTGCTTAGACGGACGGTATTTTTGAGAGTCTCCAGAGTTATCTCTTTTGTGCGAAACTGGTCGAGTCATACCAGTGTTGTTTTTCGACCAGTTCTTTTGTCGTTGGAGAACATCGGCACGCGGAATGCCTTCACCTTTGTAATCAGAGACCCGGTAGGCCGTACCGCGGGGAGAATGGCTTTCTATCTCTTTTGTCCTCTCACGCATAGCTTGTGGGAAGTTATTTTCCAATGGAGGACGAGCTGTCTTTGGGATTGACGGGCCACCACTGCGGAACGAAGAAGAAAGCTGAAAGCTTCTGGATAACTTGGGAGAACCGGTAGATATTTGATCGCTCAGCCTTCGTTGATGATTTTGGTGATCCAATATAGGTCTGCGTTCCATTATTGGTGAGAAGACGCCATTGTCATATGCATCCATCCAGGTTTTGTGCGCAGATCGAAATTCATCCAACTGGTCATTGCTGTACTCTTTTTCGCCTTTTGAAGAGTATGAGCCTGCTCCTGCAGGCGAGGACTTGACTATGGGGGCTTTGTTTTGGCCATTGACGTCCCGCTCAAAAGATTCGCGTAAATGATGTGGATACATTGGGTCTTCCTCAAGGTAGGGAATAGCAATGTCTCCGAGTTCATTCTCCATGACACCCATCATTTGGAGCTCAAACAAACGGCATCTCAGTGAGAAGATGCGGCCTTTCTTGCGCGATTTTTTCACAATCTTGTCAGCCTTCCTTGGTTTTGTGAGTTCCAAAATTTCCTCAGATGTGCCAGACCAAAAAGAAATATCCACCCAGTAGGGCATTGCAAACCTCCAATTGTCTAGAGCATCCGCAGAGTCGTCTATCGGCACATGCTCAATCGTAGAGGCATGAGAAACTGAACCAAAGTTAGGCTGGCTTTGGCGAGGTGTTTTGTCCTCTTCAGTCCGCGATATGCCTATAGGTGCGTGGTGTTTCTCTTGTTCCGCCTTCAAGTCGGATATCGAGCGAGGCGTTTGATACTTGAACAGAGGCACGGAGTGAAGTGGCATTGGCGAAAGGCACACCAAGTCGATACCAATACCTGATCCAATGAGTACATCTGTAGTTAGTTTGAGCATGTTATAATCCACCTCAAAAACGCCTGTACCAGGGCTGACAACTATGACAGAGATGCCAGTTCGGACAAGGTCACGATCGATATAGTCTTTGGAAAATTGAGCTGCGGCTAGGTTGATGGCTTCAAGGATGTTGCCCTGACTTGCAGAGGAAGGCCTTCCAGCGACGACGAATTCAGGTGCCGGGCCATCTGGTCCTGTATCGTCTTTTCCGACAGCTTGTTTTACCGGCTTGCGCACAAGGGATACCTCTCGGAGGAACATCCTAAATTCTTTCTTGAGTTGATACAGAATGTTAATCCAATCACCGCTGGCCATGTCGCTTACAACAACTCTATAGTAGTCTCTAAAGGTGCCTGAATGCGTGTCAAAGTGCGTGTCGCTTGTGGTTCCTTCGGGACGATCAGCTACTGGTTCGCCATCGTATTGCATCCGAGTGAAAAGGATGATGGTGACTAGGTGCCGCGCATTAATCCTCAACCATCTTTTGAATAAATCTGGAAGAAATCCGCTGACAACTTTGTTGAACATGATCTCGCCAGCACCTTCGGTATCAAAATCCCACATTTCTCTAGACATCTGAATGAATAAGGTGTAGCGTGCAGACTCGCTGCGAAATATAGGTTTCGACTTAGGCGAAAAGTAACCAGAGTGGACAGATTGGCCGTTGATGTAGATGTGCTTGATGGTGGCTTTGATCGTTCCCATGAACAGTAGTCTCTGACCACGGTAGACGGTGCGCTTGCTGAGCTCAGAGATTGCCATGCGCCACATATCTGCGCGTGCAAGATACTCATCACGGAACACAATTTCTACATGGTGGGCTTCGTGGAGGTCTTCATCAGCTTCGGTGACTACGACTTGCATCCTGTTACGAAACCCAAATACTTTGGCAATGCGCTCGGATATTGAAACCTCTTTTGGGTCAGCTGTGGTTCATGGTAACCCTAGATATAACGTACCTGCAAATTTGGGTACTTTGATTTCAAGTCTGGGGAAAGAGTCTTTGGGACGAAGACGTAGGCCTTGTCTGCGTCAATGTCGCGTCCCCCAGGAATAGTCGATCCATTCTCATCGAGCGTTATTGTGTTCGTGTCTCGAGGATGTCTCCTCGGGTGACTATGGGCATTCCCATCTTCGTACAGTGTTTCGAAATCTGTCTGTGCCTTTTCATGATGCGCACTCTTCAGCCCGGCATTGAAGTTGCGAACGGCATTATCTTCCTGTATGGCTACTATTTGAAGCAAAGAACCAGCGCCAGTGGGCAGTTCAGGGAATTTCTCGCTGTTGAATACGATGTCGTCTCTTGAGAAATTGTCATCATGTGTCCATAGTGTGCACACTTTCTGCAATCGAGCCCGTTGAGGGTTCGGTGTGGATTTCGACATGGCTGTTATCAATGTTGCGAAGGTGGGTTGCTTCGTGCTGGCACACGGACATCTCCATGCTACTCATATATACATCCTGAACGTGCGTTGTTCGATAATTCGTGATAAGCAAGTAACGATCAATAGTTCAGGGGCGGTATCGCAATCAAAGATGACTGCAGCAATCAGCAAGGTTGCTATGTATGTCACGAGCGCATGTCGCGTCGGAGCCTGCAAGGTACACACCGATGGCGTGCACGTGATGTGCACGGACATGCAACATATGCTTCAGCATATCCTGTTACGCCTCTTGGAGAAATATCGAAACAAATGCTAAATAAAAACATCAAGCTTTCTCTATCACTATCACGTCCTTGCTATCTTGTTTTTTTTTTCGAAGTCGTCGTCGAGAGGACCAGAGTGTGTCTCCCATGATCAAACTAGAATTTGTAGAGCATTTGTGAAGTAGATAAGTTGCTGGACTTTCGTAACACATCTCCGCAGAGTGAGACAATGGTGAAAACTGGTGAAATAGATCGAAATATACAAGAATTTGGTAATTGCTGCAGCATGGGCATAGCAGTATACTCGGATTGAATTATGGAACGAGCAAACGACTTTTAAAAATGACATTCAAGGCGCCAGTATGTAACATAAGATGAGCATGTTTTTTTATTCCCACTATGCATAGCATGATATCTTTTTTTTTTCACATTTCTAGGCCTTCTCCACTCTCGCCCTCATCTCTCCCAGATCCTCGCCTTCAACACTATCTTGTCCTTCCTTGGCAAACCTATCGATTGCCCCATCAATCTCATCCGATCCATCAACAAAGTCAAGCCAACCCCTCACTCCGTCCTTCTCCAAGGTCTTGGCAATAACCTCGGCAACTGTCGCGCGGCTTACTTTCTCCCCCGCTCCGATCCTGCCCATTTTCACCTTGCCCGCCGGCTCCTCAGTCAATGTACCGGGTCGCAAACTAATACCGCAGAAGCGCTGGTTAGCTGGTATACCTTCCTTCTCTTCCTTTGCTAGGCGGTCGTTGGACATGATGGTCAGAACTTCATCAGCCGCGACCTTGGCCTTGTAATAGTCTGGCAATATTTCGTTGTTGACCTTTTGTGCAGCAGCCCAGTCCTCATCACTCCACCAGGGCGCGCGACCACGTCGGGAAGAGAGGTAGGATACTGTTAGGAACTTCTTGACAGAAGGGGTATGGATACTGGCCCTTGTAAAGGCAACAGCTGCGTCGCGATCGACGGCATAAGTCATTTCCGCGCCTCCTTTGCCTCCGGCGCCTGTTGTCTTGTTAGTAAATGGAACAACATGTCACGTCTTTTGGGGAATCCAACATGACTTGGCTGATGACATATGCTAATTACACACATGTCATCACCTTAGGGATAATGTATATATGACATATCTTGAGAATGATAAATATATCCCCAGATAAAACACACGTACACGCTAAAAAGAAAATGAACATGTGAAAAAGCAAGGGCTCACATACCAGCACTCCAAACAACCCAATCAGGCTTTACCTGATCCAAGATACTTTGCGCATCTTTCTCGCTATGGACATCTGCAACATTACTGACAAGCACACTCAGCTTGCCTGGCTGGCCCTTTCCTAACTTCTCGATAGCAGGTTGCTGTGAAGCCGTGCGAATCATGCTCGTCACGTTCCAAGACTTGGCCAAAAGGAGGGGTGTGAGAAGTTGAGCGACTTTCCCGTGGCCTCCGATGAGTAGGATGTTGTGTGCCATTGTGTACGTGATGACTTGAGAAATGCAGTCGAGTTCAATGGGTTTATGAAGGTTATCAAGAGGATGGAAAAGATAATCTGAATGTCACAAAAGTGCTTTCTCTATAACATGAGAGTAAAGCCATATATATACATATGTAGCAGCGTCATGTCTACCCTTGTTTAGTACGGTGTTGGCCGAATTTCTAAGATGACGTCGTTAGCGCCGCAAGTCTCCGAGTATGGACCGACAAACTGGACATCTTGCGGGTTATGAACTTTAACATCACCAGGTTCGGCTCGGATCCGCAATGCAAAAAAAGATGATCACATGTCAAGAATAGGGCCGGGCTTGAGTGAAAACATTGTTCTTTCAACTTTTATGTTGGAGGCACATTGTGACAATATCAGACACCTGCTGCCGGTGCTAGTTGGCTCAGAGAAAAAGAAGGCAAAGAAGACACAAAGAAATAAGTGCCATGTGGAGAATGTTTCTATGGAAGGGTTGAAAAGGAAAGAAGAGCCTTGAATAATACAATGGCCGATACAACGATCATCAAGCGCCAAGAAGAAGAGGGACATGGGTATTTACGATTGGTCGAGCCTAAAGGGCTGGAAAACGCCTGTGACGCCACTGAATGCCTGAGATATACAATGCTTGTAATGAGTCCCTTATTATACTCAAGACCCGAAACATCAGGGGACTCCGGGTGAGATGTGTATGAATGTAGGTTTTGGAGTGTGGGAAGAAATTAGACCCTATGTGCCAGGGCCGGTTGGCTTGGATTGTTCGCCAGCGTTGCCGGAGAAAGGTCCTATGCTGAAATCGGGCGTGGTTTCCACATTCTGACTAGGAGGACCACGGTACTCATTCGAGTCAGGGACGAGGATGCGATCAGTCGATTTGGTATCGGGATGAACCTCAATGCCCTCTTGAGTCTCAAGATCTTGCTTAGTAGCATTTCGACTGAACTTGATGGAGTCATTGTCGCCATTGCTGCGGTCAATCGGTGACCAGCCTGCTACACTGCCAGCTACGATGCCAGCCATGACAGTTGCTGGACCAAATGCCGAGTTGGAACGAGACCTAGTGCGACGACGGCTGTTGGGCGTAGGTGGGGCAGGAGAGCCATCATCTGTTTGGCCGTTGTTGGGGGTGCCAGGTAGTGAATGACTAGATCGCGACCGGGTAAAGATTTCCCTGGGGTGTTGCACCTTGAATTTGATTGCACTAAGACGACCACCACGTACTTTCCTGAGAAAGGCAAGCTCATCACGAACCTCGAGCAGCCCTTGGTTCCAATAGTAGTCGTCGTCTGAAACAACAAGCTCTGGTGTTTGTTTGCGCCTGAAGAAGTCGGGGATACATTTCCTGACAAGCTCGTCGGGTATCAAGCGCACAATGGCACCGACTGGTAGTGACAAGAAACCCAAAACTATTGAGTAACCCCACTGAGGACCGTTCAGCCTTGTAACTTTGAAAGCTACGCCACCAACGAAGATGATCATCGTCTGACCACCAATCATGATGAGCAGGATGACGATGAAGAACCAGTTGTGGGTGATGCCTTCAAAAACGTTGAAGCGGTTGTCGAGGCGGCGGTTGTTGAGAGCGTTGAAAATTTGCATCCAGACAAAGGTGTTGAAGACCAAAGCTGGAAGTTGCTGCTTTTCACGTTCACTGCCATAACTGAGAATCGATTCGCCAGCAAAGAAGAGGATAAAAGTGACAACCAGTTGGTAAATCGACTGACCGATGATCATCTTCCACATGCGCAACGTGATCAAAGGTGCCGATTTGGGGTCGGGCTTACGATCAAGGAGACTGCGAGTAGGAGGGTCGGTAGCGAGGGCCAAAGCAGCGAAAGTGTCCATGATCAGGTTGACCCACAGCAGTTGGACGGCCGTCAGCACAGATTGCTGATTGCTATCAGAGACGGCGGAGACGAAGGTGAGGAGCACAGCGGTGATGTTGACCGTGATCTGAAACTGCAAGAACTTTTTTACAGCGTCATTCACGGCACGACCCCAGAGGAGCGCCTTTACGATAGAAGCGAAGTTGTCGTCCATGAGAATGATTGCGGACGCTTCCTTCGCAACCTCAGTACCGGCGATACCCATGGAGAAACCAACATCGGCAGTTTTGAGTGCGGGTGCGTCGTTGGTTCCATCACCAGTAACAGCTACCGTCTCGCCGAGCTCTTTAAGACGTTTGACGAGTTTGCGTTTGTCGTCAGGGCTGGATCGAGCAAGAACACAGAGTTTGGGGATGACAGCGTCCATGTCTCGCTTTGACAGTTTGCGGAAAGTAGGGCCTTCCATGACAACGCCGCCGGGGACAAGGATGCCACAATCTTCAGCAATAGCCTTGGCAGTCAAGACATTGTCACCGGTGACCATGCGTACGTAAACGCCGGCCTGTTGGCAATCCTTCACAGCTTCACGGACGTTCTCACGGAGAGGATCTTGGATACCGACAATGGCGAGGAAAATCATCTTCTTAGCCACGTCCTTAAAGACTGCTTGAGTCGGGTCATCCTCGTTCTTTGAAGACTCTGCGGGCGGCCAGCTCTCGAAATCGCGGTAGATAAGGCCGATGGTTCGCAAAGAGCGGGATGCGTATGTTGTGATGATTTGCTCGAGCGCTTCACGGTTATCGGAAGTCATAGGCGTCTCGACAAGTTCCTTGTTGGCGTCTGTGACGATCTTGTCGCACATGGCAAGCAAGATTTCGGAAGCACCCTTGACGTACATACGGTAGCGACCATCGCTGAGTTTGGCAACAGCGGCAGAGCATTTGATAGCAGAATCGAACGGAACCACCTGAACAATATTGGCGTTTGCGCGCTCTTGCGCAACGTTACCCAATCCCAAGTGATCACGTGCGAAACCAAGTAAAGCCGTTTCTGTTTTCGAGCCAATGAAAGGATCAGGGCCGCCAGTCTCGCCTTCGAAAGCAGTTGTGTTCTGAACAATGGATTGCAGTAGAAGATCCTTGACTTCGCGGCTCAGGGTTTCGACAAATTCGGCAGGAGACACGTCGTTCGAGTTCTCGACAGGCGATTGTGCTGTGTCCTTACCCTTGGCACCGTCATCAATGGGTGGTGTTGAAGATGCCTTGAGCTTGGCGTCACCGAAACGGAGAGCGGTACCAAGAGAACCCGCAACAACGGTCATCTTGTTCTGCGTGAGCGTACCAGTTTTGTCGGAGCAAATAGTGGTGGCATTGCCCATGGTTTCGCAAGATCGGAGTAGGCGGACCAGGTTGTTGTCTTTGAGCATGCGCGTCGTCGCAAAAGCCAACGCAAGCGTGACCGCCAGGGGGAGGCCTTCAGGCACAGCAACAACAATGACGGTAATGGCGACGATAAGGATGTTCAGGAAGTTCTGACCCTTCTCGGCAGGCGTGGCAGAACTACCCTTGAGACCAACCAGGAATTCAATGAACAACACAACAAAGAGCAATAAGGCCGCTGCTCCACCGAGTTTGGCAATGTAGGTGGCGAGTACGTTGAGCTTGTTCTGAAGCGGTGTGACTTCGCTGTCTTCGCGCAGCGACATCATGGTCTTGCCGTAACTTGAGTGAACACCAGTAGCTGTGACCATGAAAGTCCCTACACCTTCGGAGACCTTGGCGCCGGAAAGAATGAATGGATCGACCTTCTTGAGGTTATCATGTCGCTCGATGGCCTTGAAAGCCTCCTCTGCGGGCATCTTTTTGAGCAGGTCAGATTCACCAGTAGCCGAGGACTCGTCGCACTTGATGCCGTGACCTTGGATGAGGATACCGTCCACGGGAATCATGTCACCAGGCTCCAGGTTGACAACATCTCCAACATAGACATCATAGACGGATATCTCGCGAGTGGTTCCAGAGCGAATCACCTTGATGGTTCGATCCTCCTTTTTGCGGTTGAGCTTGACAAACTGACGTTCCTTTTGCCAGTCATTGGCAGCACCAACTACGACGACAATAACAATGGCGACAATAATAGCGACACCTTCGATCCACTCGACAGCAGGTTCGCCTTCCTCGTGTTTGACACCAAAGGTTTGGTAGAGACCGAGTGCAAGTGAAATGACGGCAGCGCACGTTAGCAAGATGAGCACCTTGTCGTTGTAGGCCATCCACGCCAGCTGGAAGATGTTCTTGGGTTTTCTGACAGGAAGTCTGTTGTCACTAAAGACGCGCTTTCGGTCGGCGAACGCATCATCCTTGGGGCCGCCCTGTGTGCTATCCACATGTGCGGCGGCATCCGGTGATGCTTTTTGCGGAGACTGGGCGGCACTTGGGGTTGTTGCTTCCTCAAAAGTGACAACACCATCCAAGTGCTGCTCGTCGACACTCAATCCGGCCTTTCGGTCAGTCCTAAGACCCTTTTCCAAGCCATCAAGACCTCCGAGAGCATGGAAAGCTGACAGCTAAATCATAAATTAGCAACATTTCGTAGCGTGTTCAAATGGCGACTACTTACACTCTTTGGGTTGTAGAGCTTGGCCAGCTGGCCAGGCGAAAAGGCGAACTTATTGTTGTCGACAACAAAGTCTGCTTCGGTGCCTGGGTCGGGTTTTAGGGCATCCTGGTCGTTAAGTACTTCAGTGGGCGCCAGCTCTCCTTTGAAGGCATCACCCTGGGATGAGGCGACATAGGTGCCTGTACTATTAGATTCGCCATTGTCAGTGGCCGAGTCCATCGAGTTGCCCCTCGAGCGAGCACCCGGGACGTTGAGCAGACCAGCATTGCTATTCCATGCCGTGACGGGCGAGCTAACGTTGTGTGGACTCGTCGGCCTGCTCTCTCTGCTTTCGAAAGAGGTTGCATCGCGCAGCTCGTGCGTGGACGATCTTTGCTGAGTTGGCGAGACATTGTCGGTGCTGGCATTGTTTGCCGAAGACCTCTGATTGCCGTCGTGAATGTCTGCCAGAGGCACGGAATTGCTCATGTTGGGGTCGGTGGCAGCAGACGTGTCAATGGTGATGGTCGGGGCCCTTGGTCTTGAAGGACCGGTGTTTGCCTGTTCGCTCGCCATGGCAACAGGCTAGGCGCCTTGCGGCTGCAGTGGAGCGAAGGCGTCGGAGTAGGATGGGAGGCTGTGCAGAGCAGCAAGCGATGGATGTAAGCCGTAACAATGTCAGGCGTGTGTTTCCGGTGAGCTGGCTCGACTATGAAAAGTAGTGCATGCGGGGAGTGCAGGTGGGTAATAAAAGGCGTCAAGAGAGAGAGAGAGAGAGAGAGAGAGGCGAAGAGGCGAGTAGGCGGTGCTTGGAGTACCGTCGTCACAAAGAGCGTTGGATGGTAGTGGGTCGAGGCAAGAGCCAGTGGGCGAAGACGTAGAATGGGGGTCTGGTACCAACAGCGGCCTTGTGTTAGTTAGCACCGTTCGCCCCGCGTAGTAGTTTGAGATTGCGTAGTACCCTCAGCCACGACAGTCTCTTGTGCTGGCTAGACAAAGGGGCGCGTGGGTAGTGGGTAGCAGGCAGTCGTCGTGGTGTTCGCGGTCGTAGCAGTGGCCGTGATGCAAGGCCAAAGCGGATGGTGCTTACTTGAAAGGCTAGGTGCCCGGCAGTGGCGATTGGTGGAGTGATGGGTTGATTGTTTTGATTGATCGACTGATTCGCAGGATGGTGGTACAGAGTAGCTGGACAACGGGAGACACAGCCTGTTTGGGTTGGGGTCGTGGCTATGTCGAGAATCCGCGCGTGCTCATTCGTGCTCAAGGCTGTGGCTATGCTTCCAGGACGCTTGCTCTGGACAAAGGTCGATTGCTGGGTGGCGACCAGGGCAAAATACATGCAATACGACTGACCGTCGCGCAGAAAAGGAGCGGAAACCGAGTGTGTACGGCACGCGTGTGGAAAGGCAGGCCTCTGAGGCATTAAGCCTGAGCGAAGACTGCCCAGACATTGGGGGGCTGTGTAGTCTCCATTGTGCAATCACACACTAGCGCTATGCGCGACGCTTGGACCACGGGCCAAGCCCGCTTCTGCATCCCGGCGGAGAGATGGCGGCCATGAGGTCGCAGCCAACTCTCCCTCTGACGCGACCAACGACACCACGTCGCCCTGCACCCACAACGGGTCGCCTTCTGTGTGGCCACCGCCAGCGGCCAAGATACGCCATGCTCTGCTTGCACCCCTCTGCTGTACGCCTGCAGCACATGTACACGTCGGTGCGTCATATCACGGCCCTCTCCTTTTGTGCCGTCCGTCCTTGGCCCATGCCACTTGCATCATGAACCGCCATAACACCCATACATAATGCCACGCCTTTCTTGTTTTTTTGTTCTTGCTGGCTGCCACCTCTTCGCCTTCGATGAGATCAATTGCCGCAGACGCCCGGCCGCCTGGGCACTAATGGTGCCTCCACTTGTCCCCGGCTTTGTTGGCCTGGAGCGCTTCGTTTTCATTCGACTCCGTGCGCGTTCCTGAAGATCGAAAGACTCGAGTGGATAAGGGAGGCGACAATTTCCGAAGCGCCAAGAGCCAAAGACCTTGGCCGCTCCGAGCCCACCTGTCCGCTGGTCGTGCAAGAAAGCAGCTGGAAGCACGTGTAATTGCACGTCACCATGTTCGCCTCTCTCCATTGTCGACCAGCCTTGGCCACTCTATGAGTTTTAGTAGGCGCTTTGCCCATTTGGGCCTTTCTCCTTCTCTCAACAGACATGTTGAGATCATGCCAACTAGCAATCACTGGCCCCTCTGTTTGGCCGAATACTGTACACTTGTACGTACAAGCAGTTGAGGCTCATGCTGGCCGCATATTGGTGCAGGCCGTGAACCCCCAGGCTGGCAGGAGGTGGACTGGTCATGCCCACACAACCACTGCTTACTGTGACCAACTCGTATCCATGTTGTTTTCAGACCTGAACAAAAAAAAAGACAGAGAAAAAAAACTCAGCATGGATGCTATCTCGGCAAAAGGTTGCAGTTACGAAGCCTAAGCTTCTCACTTCCGTCCTTGGAGGCTTGCTGCACATGGTAGGGAGATCTTGACATGCTTCGCAAGTTCCCAAGACCGCTTCCCCGGTTCTTGGCGCCATCGGTTCATCAACGACAGAACAACAGCGGCACACAAAACATGTCAGTTCTGTGTTTCCGGCATTGCCACCAAGATTAAAAACAGAACAAAATAAAAAATATGACCTGGCTTCTGGTGTTGTTTTTGAGGACTTCAACCATTGTCGCAAGGCAAGGTACGTGCCCAGACGCACTCCCTGTAAAGGCCCCACCTTTGGCAGGTGATGCACCTACCCCGCTGAACCACAGTTTCGCGGTGGTCTAGCTACAGTAAACTATTCCAGGAAAGCTTTCTAAGCTTACTTTCGTTGGGAAGATGCAGTAGCAATCTAGGGCCTAAGAAACGGCCGGCTGGCGCCTACTAAGCGCCGTCGTCATGATACAGCCAATCAATGCATGTGCAAAAGACCTTTACGCACATCCCCTCAATGACAAGGTGCAAATAGGGCAAATACACCACGTACCTCGTTTTCCGGGCCCTTGCATAAGTCAAGATGGAAAATCTTTGAATTTTTTATAACTGCAAGTAGAGCAACAAAGGCTTGGCCATCTTGGTAGGAAGGTGTGCATTTTACACGCACGCCCTTGTACTGACGCGTAAGAAAAAGCGTGGTTCAAGTAATCGGCTTCTTCCTCGCATATAAAAATGTGTCCTTCTGCCACCGACTACTTTTTCTCAGTCCAGCCTTCTCATTCCTACATCTACGGTGGTTCCATTTTTACCACACAGATTATCTTTTGGCCCCCCAACAACCCCCTGTAGCAACTTTCTACCTCCACATCAGCCCTAGATCTTCGCGCTTATACAATATTAGGAACAAGCGCCTAACATGTCTATATTCATTTAGAATCAATTTATCCACCATGTTCCATGACGTCAATCTCTCCAATGGCTGGAGGGCAATTGTCCGAAGCTATATATGCACACAGCCTTGTTCATATATAGCAGACGCAGAAAAACCGGCCCAAGAATAATGGTTAGGAACGACTTTCAACGCAGCGTGCAGGTAGTAGTATGGCTAGTTATCAATATTCCCTCACAATTCGGTATTAGGTTGCAACAGAGGCCACCATGATTCCATGCCACGGGATTATAGGCGCCGCAGGATGAACGGTATGTATACTGCTGATGTGAGCCAGGACACGCAATCATGTAAAACCACTTACCCCATTCGTCGTGCACACCGGATACAAATCATCATACACACTTTCTCTGTAGCCTGGCTACCTCCGTTCCTTGAAGGCTGTGTCTTATCGACGACAGCGCGCCTAGGGATCAGGCTGAAGCTGTCGGCGAAGCCATGATTCGTCATGCTGACCTGGGTAAGATGAGTAACCTGACGAGTCTGAGGATGCTGATTTAGCCAAGCACAGGGTTTGGCAACTTTCCCTGGTTCAATGGTAATATATGTAGTACATGGTACTTGAACTGCTCTTGCCAAGTTCTATCTGCATCATTGTCGTTTGCCCGGCACCTCGCTCAGCAACCAACCACGGAGTTCAACGCTCGAGTCTTGGCCGAGTTTCGCCACCATGCGATTCGAACCACACGGTCACAAAACTCTATCCAGAAGGCTTGAAACGCAATTGCACTTTCTGTTCAAACGGCCAAGCGAGAACCGGAAACAATTTCTTCTCATGGCCAAGATGCTCGTCTCACATTCCATGTTTCGAGGTACCGTTCCCCGTAGCGAATACGCTGGGGCTTGCATCGGCCGCCTATCCGGAACCGGCTAGTCCTATGCCTGGTTTTGCACAGCCCCCCGCATCTTGCCCCTCGCCCAATACTCGGCACATCAAGTCAGTTAATCAACATGACAAAGGCCCCAACAAGCGAGAGTCGTTCCAGCCAGAGTCTATGACCAGCATTTCTGGGATTACGGGTGGCAGAAGCCTACAAAATCCGTTTCTACCCGTCGTTGCCTATTTACTTGGCAGAGCGGCTGTGTATCGAGTTCCGCATAGAGCAAGGCAAGAGTTGCATTTGCCATGGACTAAGAACCAGGTTGCCGATATCTCAGAGACCGTCCACATACTGCCGAAAGAGCACTGTTTTTCAATCACTACTATTTTGAAATTAAGTTTGAGAATGGCATTACAACCTACCCATGTAGGTCGGGGTCCTCTTGCTTTCTGGATGCCATGGACTACTAGGAGATGAATCTTCATCCGTCCTGTTGGACTCCTCTTTACGAGAGCTCTGTTCATTCATAAAGTACTCGGTTATATGGACGATAAATCCATGAAGCGTGGCAATCAGTAGACTAAGAAAGGTAAAAGGTTCTGGACAGTGCATAGCGTCACAGACCAATGATTCAGAACACTGGTGCTATCGCAATGGAGTTTGATAATTTGCAATTCTTATTATGTACACTGGTTTTTCAACAAAAAGTTCTAGGGTTTATTTGGATGGGCGCTGCAACCTGAAAAGCAAGATTCGCCACTTCCACACTTGTCTCACCATGCGAACCCATATATTTCTTCTTCTCGCACCGTCAAGAATCTGCCTTGACCTTCTCATTGCCTTTGGACCTCGTTTACCCCTGTGCCCGCCGTGTCCCATATGTGTACACCGCACTATCTCAAACAAGGTATCCAAGCTCCCGCTGTCCCGCGCTACCTTCCTGCAGTCTCACCGCTCATGTCCTGGTTGGGCAGCGTAACAGCATCACAGCCCTATTCTCGATATGGTCCTGTTACATTACAATGTATTACCTTTCATCTTCGTCGCCATCTTCTAAGTTAGCCTCCCTTTTCTTCAATTGTGGCAATTCAATGGAAAAACCAGTGCATTGACAATGACAAATATGACAATTGCTGAGATGAACACAAGGCGTAGGCTACGGCTATAGGCTTCGATAACTGCGGGTAAAGAGTTAGTGCTGGGGGTCTCAAGTACTGAACGGCCGTAAATGTACATACCCTGATTTTGATGTTTAGGGTCAAGGTCAACTATGCTGCGGACTGAGCTGCGGACACGTTGAATAATCTGTGCACACCTGTTAGCTTGGATAAGCTTCATATATGAAGTCATTGGTCCAATCCGTGTATGGTGCTCTATACAGTACAAACAAAGGAAAATGAGCTTTCCAACAAAGCATGCCATACGATGCTATAAATAATAATTTTTCTCACGTACCTCAACCTTATCTTGACCAGTGACCAGTCTATCAAGATATGCTGCCAATGCATTCTGCAAAATGAGACTGCTCAGCGAGACACCCATAACAATGCCTAAACTGCGCCATAAAACGAGTGTACTACTCATCACGGCCTGGTCCTCCTGAGTGCTCGTTGCAAGAACAGCCAGGCTTGTTGCTGGAAAGCTGAGGCCTTGACCGATGCTTGACGGAACCAGGAAGACAGTGGCGAGCCATTTGGGCACATGAAACATCAACGAGAGGCATGTGGCACCTAATAGCATCGAAAGTGACCCAACGACAATGAGCCACTTCATGCGACCCGTTGCCGTCATGATGAAGCCAGCTGACACACCACAAACAGTGAGGGCAACCGACGGACCGGCAAGACGGAAGCCCGATACCGAGGCAGTCTCGAGTTCGACAGCCTGGAAGTATAGCGGAGCGTTGAACAAGATTGTGTTCATACCGATTTGGGCGAAAAAATTGTTGAAGACAAGGTTGCCGCGTGGTTTGCTGGACAACATGGGCAGCGGCATAACTGCGCGTGCAGCTCTTGACTCGACTCTGATAAGCACAACACCAGTGACCAGTGCTATAACAAGCGATACGATGACGATCCAGTGCTTCCAGGGATAAACGTTGCCCCCAAGATTCAAGCCCAAAATCAAAAATGCAACAGAGACGGTCAGCAAAATTGATCCAGCAATATCGAAGCCATCCATAGCGTCTCGGAAGCCAAGTCCAAAGCGTCTCGCCAGATCAGGCCCAAGATTAGATGGTGTCGTGAAGATGGCGTTGACCAATAGGACAAGGATGACGGGCACCTGTAGAGCAAATGTCATCCGCCAGCCTAGTTTGTCGCATAGAAACCCACCAAACGCGGCTCCACAGGCGGAACCCCCTCCATAGAACAAATTGATGTACGCTTGGTATGTACCACGCACCTCTATACTGACAAGATCATTGGTCATGATGTTCCCCATGGATAGCACGCCAGCAGCGCCGATACCACAAAAGGCCCGCGCCAGAATAAAACTTCCAATGCTTTGTGCAAGGGCGCACCATGCAGTGGTTGCTGCAAGTAGGGCGAGCCCGGCCAAATACAGAGGCCGACGGCCAAACGTATCTGAGAATCGACCCATCAAAGGCTGGAGCGAGGTCGAGGTAAGTAAGAAGGCTGTGGATAACCATGATGCCGAATTTGAGGCATGAAAATAGGATGTAATGACGGGATGGCTTGAAGCCATCAGTGTAGAGTCGAACATGGCAATCTAGCATTGTGGAGTTAGAGGTGGCCCTCCTACGCAGAAGCGGTTGCAGAATAGTTATCAACTATCACTTTGGACTTACAAAATATCCCAACAAAATACCACCGAAAACGCATCTGAATCTCCAGACTCCGATGCCGTGTAGCCTGCCATTCTCTTCAAATTTCACCAAATCTTCCGACTCTTGTCCAGGGTTGCTACCGCGTGCGTTCTGTTCATCATGTGGGTTCTCGTCATCTCCCAAGGCTGGAAATTGGGGTGTGGCTCCTTCTCCCTGGCGTACCACCTCTGCAGCTACGATTTCATCTCCGGCAAGGACAGGACTGTTTTTTCTGTCTTGGGATGCAGAGCGAAGAAGCGGTGTTCGCTCTGAAGGAGGCGACGGCATGGCAGAAGGTACTTTAGAAGCTCCGCAAACTCGACGGAGGTTAATGGCTTCTCCGATAGCGGCACAGACCTTGTCGAGTTAGGTTCTAAAATCGAAGGATCCTGGTAGAAGGAAGCTGGGTTGCATCGCTATAGTTTCTCTCAGCCGCGTGTAGGTGGGTGCCTTGATCGTCAGCGCTAGGACCTTCCGAAATCGCCGTTGTTTTCCGCGATACTACTGTCTAGTTATCAGAGACACACGAATTACTGGCTCATCCATACATCTTCAGCACCGGCATCAACGTTTACAAACATGAAAACCCCGTTACGTATAGCGATTCTCGAATGCGACACACCTCCACCAGCCATTGTGGAAAAGTACGGCCGATATGACCGCATCTTTGCGACGTTGCTGGAAGCAGCGGCCGAGGCATTGGGCCTATCTCCGAAACAGGACCTGGAGTTGAGCTCATTCGACGTCGTCACCGCACAAGAGTATCCTGAGCTGGAAAAAGTAGATGCAGTTTTAATCTCAGGTTCGAGTGAGTATTCGAATGCTATTCGTTCTGCCACTGCGAAGCATTGTGACTAATCTCTCTCTCTCTTTCTCCCCATCAGAGCACAACTCGTTTGACAATGATCCTTGGATTGTCAAGTTGGTTGAGTTTACAGAAAAGCTACTGCAGCAAGACCGCGTTCGGGTAATTGGTGTTTGCTTTGGCCACCAGATTCTCGGAAGGGCTGCAGGAGCCAAAGTGGGACGCAGCGATGATGGATGGGAGATTTCGGTCCTGCCCGTCCAACTTACCGCCAAGGGCAAAGAGATTTTCCAGCAAGACACGCTTGTATGTTGGCCATATGTTAGGCCTGACTACTCGACCCCGCTGACCATGCTGCTAGGCAATCCACCAAATGCATAGGGACGTCGTGTTCGAGTACCCTGCAGGTGTAGAGAAGCTTGGCGGATCACCCCGTTGTTTAGTACAGGGCATGTACAAGAAGGGCAAGCTCATTTCTGTGCAGGGGCATCCCGAGTTCACAGAGCCTATTGTCTCGCACCTGGTCAAGATGAGAGCAGAACAAGGTATCTTTGAAGAAGAGCAAGCGAGGGACGCGCTGGAGAGAGTGGGAAACCATGACGATGGACTTGTCATTGCAAAAGCTTTCCTCCGTTTTCTGCTCGAGGACTAGAATAGGTTTCTAGTAAGCCTCTGTTCATGGCAACGTAATTGAAGATGTTGCATTTTATGAAGTGGACCAGACCAGTTGACAAGTGTAACGTATCTATTCTTTGGCGCCAAGAGGCTGTTCGTGCAGTCGCAAAGAACACCGATTTCTTGGTTAGCGGCTATACGCAAGAAAGGAGAAGAACGGGTGGAAGCAACTCCAACACGATGGCCCAGTTCCCGTCAACATTTCTTTATATATGTTTAAAATGTCTTTCAAACAAAACAACAAGACTGGCTTCGTGGCGCAATGGTAGCGCGTCAGATTCCAGTTTCTCTGGAGTATCCTGAAGGTTAGGCGTTCAAATCGCCTCGAGGTCACAAGCGATTCCGATTTTTTTGTGCTTGGTAACGGCATCTTTGGCGGGTCCGTGCTTCGCTGGCGTCGGCTGGTGGATTTTTTTTGGTCCAAACTTTGTCGTTATCTCTACACGCTAGAGGGATAGGCTGACTGAAAGCGACCGACAATGGACGCCAGAGCGTGTTTGTGCATCCTAGCTGACTGGCTGATGCGACAATTATTTTGGAACGCGGGGTATGTGTATGCATTATGCTGTGAAGCATACATGTACATACAAGTAATGCCGTCGATACCGACTTGGACCACGCAGGCCAAGTCGTCAGCCACTCCAGTGGCCAGAGGCATTGCATTCATTCTCCACTCCATGTCCACCATACCGAGTGGTATACTGTACATAGTCGCAAACTACTACGTAAAGCACGTGTGCATGGTGAACACTTATGGCGTCATGCGGCCGGGGCTGGGTGGCTAGGGCTTGGCGTTTAATGGCTTGTGGTTGGCTGTTCGCATGTGTCTTCGGCCCCGTCAAACGTCGTCGTCGTCGCCGCTGCGGGCGCGGAACGCTGATCGCTGCGCCTTCTGGAAGCAGCTCTGCCCAGGGTCCAGTGTCACTCCAAACCTATACTACTCTGCCCACATCGTCCGCACTCTCGGCCTTCAACGCTTCCTCTCTCTTCACGTCGCTCGCTTCTCCTAGACCCTCTACTTCCTGCCCGGCTGTGCCGCCCCCGTCCGCTTCCCAAGTACATCTTTATAATCGCTATACCTTGTTGTTTTCGCATGCCCTTTGCTTGATAAACGCCAGCCAACCCAAACACACCTCATGGGAAAGTGTACGCCGCTCCCTCAACTCCTGTTTCTGCCACCTTGCACGAGCGTTGAAAGCTGACAGACCTTTCTTCTTCAGGGAGATATGGTGTAGTCCTGGACGCTGGGTCCTCTGTACGTCGCCCGGCGCACTTGGGTTGTCATTTTCGTTGTCGCAGCGCTGTAGCTAACAAGTTCATAGGGGACGCGCGTCCACATCTACCGCTGGCTAAACAACAACGCAGCCCGCAACAAGGCCACTGATGCTCAGCTACACAGTCTGCCCGTCATAGAGACGGATAAGAAGTGGACTAAAAAGATCCATCCTGGTAAGTCGTCTCGGAGACGTCTGGGTCCACACTGGGCTAATGCGCAACTGTTCAGGTATCTCCACCTTTGGCGAACACCCTCACCAGGTTGGTCCCGAACATCTCGACAAACTCCTCAGCCATGCGCTCAAGCATGTACCCCTCGAAGAAGTACCCAACACTCCTCTCTTCCTGCTCGCTACTGCAGGCATGCGCATCCTGCCTGAACGACAGCGCAAGCAAGTCCTCCAAGAAGTTTGCCAGTTTGCACGTAGTACAACCGAGTTCCAGTTGCCCGATTGCGATTTGCATGTCCAGGTCATACCAGGCGAAACCGAGGGGCTATACGGATGGATAGCAGCAAATTACTTGTTGGGAGGCTTCGACAGGCCCAAGGACCATCAACATGGCAAGGGCCACAGCACATATGGATTTCTGGACATGGGAGGGGCTTCGGCACAAATCGCTTTCGCGCCCAACGCAACTGAAGCCGAGAAGCACGCAGATGACTTGACCCTGTTGCGACTGCGAACATTGGATGGCACACCAATCGAACACAAGGTCTTTGTCACCACGTGGCTGGGATTCGGTGTAAACCAGGCCCGGGAACGATATGTGAAAGCCTTGTTGGATTCAAGCGATGAGAAAGAACTCCCTGATCCTTGTTTACCCGCAGGATTAAAAGTAGAAGTGACGAAAGAGGGTAAATTCATCGACTCGGACGATGACAACGACGACGACGACGACGACAACAACAACAACGAACCGAAGCCCAAGGCTGCGGCGGAACTTGTAGGAACCGGTCGATTCTCCGAATGCCTTCACCAGACATATCCGTTGCTGGAAAAGGAAAAGGAATGCACAGATTCACCCTGCTTGATCAACGGCCAACACGTTCCTGCCATTGACTTCAGCGTCAACCATTTTGTAGGTGTATCGGAATACTGGCACACGACCCACGAAATCTTTGAGCACAAGCACAAGGACAAGGCGTACGACTTCAAAACTTACCAGGAGCGTGTTAATGAATTCTGTAACCAAGACTGGAAGAGCATCGAAAAGGGTGTCAAGAAAGAGAAGTGGGGTAAAAAGGTTGACCTCGACAAAGCACGCGAAGTCTGCTTCAAGGCCTCCTGGATCATCAGCATGTTACACGACGGCATCGGTATTCCACGAGTCGGAATAGAGGGTTTGGATGGCAGCCAGAATACCACCAAAGCCGTGCTCGACAGTGCAAAAGCAAAAGGGTTCACAGACCCTTTCCAGGCAGTGAATAAGATCAAAGAAGTGGAACTTAGCTGGACGCTCGGCAAAATGGTCCTGTATGCCTCTAGTGAGGTTCCACCGCCTTCGGAAGAAGCATTGGCAGTCGGCTTTGGTTCCAATTCTCCCGGTATCCCGGCAGATTTCCAATTCCCCGGTGGTATCCCCAAGCCTTACGAGTCGGACAGCAACTGGCATCGCCTCTTTGTCGAAAATCCACAACAGATACCTGGCTTCTTCATCATGATCATGATCATCATTGTAATTTTCTGCCTGGTGCTGGGTAAAGAGCGGAGGAGCGCAGTCAAGCAGTCCATCTGTAGATTGTTCAAGAGCAAGCAAGGGAAGGACCCCTTGCACCGTCGCCGTGGTCGCAGTTTCCCTGCCAAGTTCTTTGGTCTCGGCGGCTCCTCATCCAACCAACAGCCGTACGAACGTGTCGACCTTGAAGACGGTGAATTGGCCAATGAATTCGAGCTCGCAGACACGCATTTCGACTCGAGTGACAATGAGCTGTCCGATTCTTCCGAGGAATCCAAACTCGGACGAACAAGTGGATGGGCCACACCACAAATCAATTCAGAACCTGTGGGTACGCCAAATTACTTCAGCGGTCCCGCGGGCGACCTTACAAGGGAGGGCAGGGGCCTCGGTCTCGGCCCGCCCAGTGCATTCGAGTTGAGTAGGACCGTTAGTCGTGAGAGAATCAAGAGTCGAACCAGCAGTCCTAGGAGAGGGAAAAGTGGGATGAGCAAACTTGACGAGTAAACGTTTGGCAATGACACACATACATACATCGACATGTACATAGAATGGGTGCCAGGTGGGGCTGTTCTTATCTTTGTGATTGATTGACCTACTGGACGGAGTTTTTTTATTTTCGTGGGTCTTTATTTTCCGTGGGTTCGGAGTTGCCCATCATCATACAGGCAGCGCATATTTGCAGGGTTCTTGGTTCATTGGTTTAGCAGTGCTTTTCGTATCTGCATTTCGATACTTGAACGGCCTCTCGAGTCCTTCTTCTAGTCTTTTCCGATTCCCCCCCCAATCGACTTACCCGCTCTTCGCTTACTTTCCAATTTGATACTGAGTGCCAACGTTTCGTCTTCATTAAACTGATACTATGTGTTTATCCAGGTATAACATGTCCAATGTGTATATATATGTGTGTATGTATGTTCCATATTCGCCAGAAATGACCATACCCCTTTCAAATGTCCCTACAAGTCACGAAAAAACTCCGCAAAATGCTCCGAAATCCTCTGTCGTTTGACTTCCATATCTTCCGCAGCGCTCTCCCCGTCAACACCACTCTCCTCATGCTCCGACCATTTCCTCTTGCCATCATTCTCTTCCGGTTTTTCCACTGATGTCTCCTCGCCTTGCTTCCTCTCCCAGAAACGATACCCATTACTACTTCTATACAAAGACTCGCTTCTTTGAATCATCTCCTCTGTAATCTCCCCTTCTTCCCTCTCCTTGTCACTCAGCTCGGGCTGGGCTAACACAAGATTCAATGGCTCATTGTCGAGCCTGAAAAACACTCTCTGAGCAAACTTGGTCTTGCTGCGGTTCCTCGGAAATCTGTACCTTAGGTTCGAAGGATTGTTGAACGGGAAGTAACTGCTAAACGTGTAGTCTTGTTTGTCTTCTACCTCCAGCATCTGCCATCGCTCATCTTGAAGAAGCGTGACAAGCTCTGATTTGCCCCAGTCTTCGTAGATATCGTTTGGCACGTTTGCCGTCAGCTTCTTCAAGTTCTTGAACTGTGATGCATAACGTATCCAGAAACGGCGCCAGCCAATCATTTCGCGATCCATGAGTGCTTTCTCTGCAGGCGTAGGGCGTTTTGCTGCTCGAAGCCAGCCCGAAACACCTGGAACATCGGCAGGATATTGAATGGTTAGTTCGTCCACCATGGAAGCGATGGGTGTGAGACTAAAGACTGCCTGAGTGGGGAGCAACACTTCATGCCTCTCTGCGCCCTCGCCAACGAAGGTCTTGAACGGACCAAAGTACAAGCTGCCATCCAACCCTGATGATGGACAAGTGTTGCCTCGGTCGCCAATGGAGATGCGGATGGGTATATCAAGACTTTTCAACCGTGCCACCATGGTCTGTATGCGTAAGAGAATGTCTGGTTTGGGCAGAAAGGTCCGGTTGGGCTCGAGGTTGGCGGGGAAGACATCGCACATCATGCTCTCCCAGGCAAGAACCGGCTTCCAATCACACTCGCGCGCGAGCCATCGCAGTGCTTCCTGCACTTCAGGTTTAGCGCTCGGGTCGTTCAGTGCTGGATCGTGAATTTGCTGCGGGGGTTGACCAAAATGATTACGTCTTTGCATAACGTTGACAAGATGAAAAGGGTGCAAAGTGATGTTTCTGAGATTCCGAATAGGCTGGATGTTGATGTTGGGATATTTCTTGGATATAGTCTGCAGACTCTGCAGTAAGTCTTCAAACGATGCTCCGACGCCTTGCACAACATGGTTACCCAAAACCATATGGTCTCGTTCGCATGCATCAAATGTTTTGTCGTCAAAAGCTTCCTCCTCATCACGGTGGTGATGACCTTGGGTTATCCTGTAAGGGATTGGCCCTATCACGTCCCTGTCTCGACGGTCTTCCATCCAGGAGTAAAGACCAATCTCAACATCTTTGATGTGCGACCACTTCGTGGCATCTGTGGAAAAGAGTGATCGGTAAGGCGCGTAGTCGTGTACCCTAAGTTTCGTCATGGTCTCCGGGCAATACTTCTGCACGCCATCTACAAGACAGCAGACACGTTGATGTACCTCCCACTCATTCCAGGTGCTGGGTCTAGAGGTTAGCATATATCAAGTGAGATAAAAGCGTAGGACTCACTGAAAGCCCGAATATCGCTCACGTATCGCAAGTGTCTTGAGGCGCGTACACATCGGGAAGATTGCGTTTGCCACAGATCCGCCATCGCGTCGACGGGATATCCGGAAGCTCTGCTTGAAGCGATAGTCCTGGTATGAGTAGCTATATTCGATGCGCGAGTGTGCAGTATAGTCTGCCCAGTTTGCTACCTCTAGCTCTTCCAACCGCCGAAACAAACGAGGACAAGCCTCCGCTAGCATCTTCCACGTCCATGTCTCTTCGGGTGTCCAGACGAAGTCTTTGATGGCCGATATGTCGAGACTAGTGAGACACGGCAAGTTCTCTTCTATCCATTTGAAGTCGTCGATGCTTGCCCAGTGCGACATTGCCAACTTGTGGACGTGTCGGCGGTTCGAGTCATTGATACTGTCCATGAAACTCATCCACCGTATCCTACCCATGCTTCTGTACTTCCAATCACCCAGTCTGATGTCACGCACGTCGTTCAGCTGTATGGGGTATCTGTAGAGGAGTTGATTCACTGTCACGCTGTTCGCCATGCCCTTGCACAACCGTTTCAGACTCCAAGCAGCGTCGCGATCTAAGTAGTCCATGACGCATTTGAAGATGTCATCAGGAAGTTTGAGTAGCATGCTGTTCTGGCTTGCGGAAGCCCGAGGCTTAGGTTGGTTGAGCGGATCGAAGCCCGAGGGGCTACATTCGCGACTCGGAGTCACGTCGTGCATTTCGGGCGAAAGGTAGTCGAAGTCGTAGAAGCTGAATAGATTCATCAAGTAGCGCTCGTAGCTCATCAGGGCCGGGTCAGAGGGAGAGAGGGAGGGGGCCGAAGCGCAGACGGAGGCTGGGGCGCAGTAGGCGTTCTGAGCAGCCCAGGAGGGTTGTCACGGGAATAGAAGGCACGAGAGCCGGCATGTGCGATTTATATGGATGCAAGACTGAGGGCTAATTTGCTTGTACACTATGTGTGGGACACGGGCTCATGGGCGACAGAGAGAGTGTGTGTGTATGTATGCATATGTAAGCTGATCCGGGTGGGCGCGTCGCCGTTGCGGAGAAGGTCTCGGAGGTAACCATAATGCCAAGAGGTGCGGCCGCTCAGACCGTCTCCGGCTTCAAGCTTTGTTTCCTTTGCCAGCCGTCGCATCGCAGCAGCACGCACCCAAGATTACAAAGTTACAACGCCAGCCATCCCCTCGCTTTTGCCTATCATGGCCGACGCCCAGGTTTTTGAAGAGACGTTCAGCATCACGTCGATCAACAACGACAAATATGACCGCGTATCCCGTATCTATGGCACCTCGACCGACAGCCAAATTACCATGACGCTCGACATCAATCATGAGCTCTTTCCTGTTACCGTCGGTGAGAGCATCAGCCTGGTACTGGCCACCACACTGGCCCTCGACGGCAGCACAAAGGGCGAGAACGACACCATGTGGAGGAACGTAGGCAGGCAAGGTGTGGCGACGCTGGCGGACATGTACGATTATGTCTGTTACGGCAAAAACTACCGCATGGAGGGAGGAAACGGAGACACCATGTGAGCAGTGTTGGGATCAAAGGGTGAGCTGGCTACTGACTGCGCGCAGAAAATACTTTGCCAGTTTTGGCGGCCTTTTGTTGTACATGGAGGGACCCCATCGCAAACTTAGTGGGCTCAAAATTGACGACATTTATATGCTTGTGAAGCACTCATAGTTGGAGGCGCAGAGTTGCGCATATGAAAAGTCAACAACAAAAGCATAGGCAGGCGTTTTGGTCGCACGTGCGGCGGTGTATTGGTATCATCGGGTTTCTAAAAAAAAAGTTTGGCAAGGCGTCTGTTTGGATACCCCCTTCCGAAACAGAGGAGCCTTTAGAAGCTCTCCTAGCTCTTGCTACAAGATCTCATATCTCTTTTCCTCACAATGTAGGGAATTCGAGTTTTCTGTGCAACCGGCTCACCATCTCGATGTAATCCCTCTCGTTCTCCGTCGTCAGAATACCATGTCGCACGAAGAAGTCGAGCACAACCAAGGAGCAGTTGGGCTTGAACTCTCCGTTTTTCATAGCTTCCTTCACCTCGTCTATGGACCACAGATAGAATTCTTCAACCTCGTCATCGCCGGGTTTGGGTATAATGTCCTCGGGAAGTTCGAGATCGTAGACGTATTGAACTTCGGGCTGCATCAAGTTTGTCTCGCCTCCTGCTCTTTCGTCGCGGATGTACCAGTACGTGACTGTACCGCATGCCTTTGCATTCTTGCGCACTAGCTCTTCCGGCAGTGAAGCTTCTTCGCCGCATTCCCTGACCAAGCTCTCGAACGGGCTCTCGCCCGACGCGATGCCACCAGCGACGGCATTGTCGAGCATGCCCCCATATGTTTGCTTTGTACGTGCCCTTCTGGGTGTCCAAATTTTAATTTCTCCATCCTGGCGTGTGAAGGCGGTTAGATGTACGCCATAGGTGACGACGCCAAACAGCGGACTAGCGCTTCTTTCCACGTTGAAGAGTACCTCTTTATTCCTGCCGTATACAGCATACAACTCTCCTCTCCACTTGTTCAGGACCTTGAAGTGACCAATGGTGCGCATTGCCAACAGAGTCGTCTCTACCACTTTCGATCGCTCTTGTGCGTTGGAGCCGGCTGCGAGACGGAGGATTCGCGCATCGTCGTCGATTTTCCAGTTTGGAACATTGCGGAATACCTCGACGACCGAAGGTAGCATGTAACCGAGTGCATAGTCGTGGCCCAAGACATGTAGTTGGTAGTATGTGTTTATGGAGGCGAGGTAGATTTGCGAATTGACGTCGGGGTAAGGGAACCTGTCGCATTGGTTCACGAGGTCAAGGTTCGAGAAAGGCATGTCTGGCGTATGTGTTGCGTAGAGGGTTATGTGTGAAGGGGCAAAAGGATCATTGTTATAGCCGTGTTAACTGTCAGCCTGAGGAGACATTGTGGGGGCGGGGTACTGGATCGGGCAATAGCCATCACCAGCCCTTTTCCCTGCCCTGCGGTTGCGAACATACCAACTATTCCAGCACTACTTCAGTATTTTAGGATTGGACTGCATTTTCCCGGTCAAAGTCCATCAAGCCTGAATCTAGCCTGGTTTGAGCATTGTGCGCTCATTTTTTCTTCTTCCTTTACATAGTTCCTCGAGATAGGATAGTGACATTGTGATGCACAGATTCTTTAAAATACACCATGCCTCGCATCCTTCCTTCACAGCTACATTGACACTTACTGCTACGCCAGGATCGGTTGGAAGTCGTAAACCATGAGCCACGATGCCAAAACCCAAGAGACAGGAGTGCTCGGCGCAAAAGTTGTACTCATAGTTCCCAGAAACTATGTCAAGACGGTAAAATCTGCTCTTGAACGCGCTGGCCAGCTCGACCGGAGCAGCAAAATTGTGCCGGACTCAGCCGGTCATGTTAGGGAAGTCACCGCCGGAGAGACAAATATGTTTGAACTGGACGATGTAGCTGCAATTATGCAAAGCTCAACAACGCAAACATCCAAGACACAGAATGCAAGCTCATCTCCTCAGTTAGATCACGACTTTGTCAAGCAAGGGCACGCCCGATGCTCTAGACAGAGTGCGACACAATCAACCCAAGAGGTCATGTACCAACAGCAACGTATGCGCATTCAAACAACCATCTCTTACTCTTCCGAAACTGGCCATACAAGCGCTGGACGAATTGAAGAAAACACCCAACTCAAATCCGCAATACTCCGAGACCTCGATCTGGAACCTCTTTTCTCTGATATTGCCTTAGAATGTCACGTTACGGGAGCACATTCTTCCAAATTGTCGGTTGTCAAAAGTCCAGTTCACAAAGCATTGAAGGAAGCTCTTCTGGGATTACAAGAATCAGTGTTGGCTGATATGGCCTTATCGTCCGAAGCACTTGTCACGGCTTTCCCGGAAGGATATTCGATCTACAAACCCATGCTTCTGCTTCCCCACAACGCCTTTGCTTCTATGCCATGGAGAGGGCTTCTTTCCCGATATGCCATGGATTCAGATGTGCTTGCGCCAGTCTGGCAGCACATGGCTGCAGCCGTGGGTACAACACACGTAGCGATTAATTCGCCCATTCCGCTTGAAACGAGCCTGGGCCCAGATGCGGATTCAAAGGCGAATAGAAGTCAAGAGAATATCTTACGCAGACCAGTCAATCTTGTGCCGATATTTGGGGACTTTGGACCAACTCCAACGCCCAGAACAATCTCGTGTCCCACTACGACTGATTTTGAGCAAGCTTTGTGGGTCACGGCAAAACAAAACGGCATTTGGCAGACTTGGGCGCCTCTGTATACAATGTTCAGTCGGGGCAACATCCGCGAGAAGACCAGGATACTGAATCTTGGGAGTGTTGCCACTGACTTTGACGTGCCTTCGGCAGCTGTGGATCTCTATGCGGGCATTGGCTATTTTGCCTTTTCGTACAAGAAGAGTGGAGAGGAGCATAAGAAGGGGATTCAGAGAGTGGTGTGCTGGGAGCTCAATCCATGGTCTGTTGAAGGACTACGCCGAGGCGCAGAGAGGAATGGTTGGACGTGCAATATTATCAAGGGCGTTGACCTCTCTCAGCTACAAAGGGCTGGCACAGGGGTTCAAGATGGGGTCGCTTTTCCAAAGCACAATGCTACTGAAATGCGAGAAGCAGACTTTTGGGTCTTCCAAGCAAGCAATGAGGGAGCCGAGTCACAGTATGCATGTATATGTGCAAGCTTGGGTTTGGTCGACACACTGCCGGTCCGGCACGTCAATCTGGGTTTACTGCCCACTTCGAGGCTTTCCTGGGGCGTCGCGGTTGGCATGCTAGATGAGCAACGTGGTGGATGGATCCATGTGCATGAGAACATTGGTATCAAGGATATTGAGTCGCGGAGCAAAGAAATCCAAGAAAATGTTGCACAGTTGGCGAAGCAAGACAAGAACAGGGCAGACGAGATAGCGGTAAGAGTAGAGCATGTCGAGTGGGTCAAGATGTACGCGCCAGGCGTTGTACATTGCGTCCTGGATGTGCATGTCCAAAAGGCAGTGTAGCTTTTGTCCTGGAAGTGGGGGTAGCGCTCGGCGCTATTTTCCCAACAAGCCATCACTAGGGATGCCTATTCGAGTTACGCTAAGCATGTATATGGTGTTGGTTGGTGGTAACGTCCTTATCACTTGGCATGGTCTGCCCAAAGGAGTGATTGACTAGAGCCTTGACACGATCTGCACCATGGAGCCATTGGTGTTTTCAGGCAAAATTCCTTTAGATCCGGGGTGCATGACATAGTTCTGATGGTCCTTGGCTGCGGCTAAACAGGCTGTTGTGGGGTGTTGTTGTTACATGAAGCAGACTATTTTCTCTCTTAATGTAAATTTTTTTCCCTGTAGCGTAGCGGAACAGAAAAAATAAAAATAAACAATACTCGCACACGACAAATGGAGAGCAGTTAGTGACATGCTTGTAGGCTTTGACGACACGAGGCTGCTGTCTAGAAAGGCAAGAGATCATCAATGTTTTTCGGGGCGAAGCTCATGCGAGCATCAGAGTCTGCTGCAACAGCAGAAGGCCCCCGGTATCGGACAATAGGTTCAAGGGGGGTGGAGGCGGGGAGGTGGGAGCAATGGTGAGGCGGTCCTTGGGGTGACTGACGTTTGCAGAGGCCATGATGCATTGGCAAGGCCCTTTTTAGAGATGGTCGGGATGCTGGCGAGAAGCGCGCTCCGTGCGGTTCCGGAAAAAAATGCAACAAAAGACCTCGTGGCCGTGGATCGAGCGCGGATACACCGCTGGTTGCTGGTGCTGTCACTGTTGGTGTCACTGTTGGTGTCAATGCTCTTGTTGCTATGGCTATTGGGGTTGATGATGGTGTCGAAGGAGTAGTCGAAGTTGAGGCGGGTGTAACGCCGCGCGCCTCGTGTCGGGGCATGTGAGCGAAGGAACAGTATTGCACCAAGACGATTTGGAAGGGCATGCATGAAGAGGGCCTGGGGTATCCTGGGAGATCAGCCACGGTAGTGGAGGATGGATGACTGGCGGCGTCGAGGATGGATCATTGTGATTGCGATGCGTGACGACAAGGCGGGTGACGATGGAGTGCTGGCGCTGGCGCTGGCGTTGAAGCTGACAGGAACAGTGGTAGTGGTAGTGGTAGTGGTAGTGGTGCTAGCGCTAGGGAAGAGCAGAGTGTATAGTGTGTCTAATAGTATGTAGATGGGTCGAAGCCATGGTTGCGTATGATGTGCAGGCCGGCCCACTGCGGCGGCCGAATGACTGCGCGGTTGACGTGCAGGCGCAAAGGGCGTCAGGCTGGACTGGAAGCGTGGGAGTGTGCTTGGTTAGCAGCCTCTCACCGCCTTTCCATAACTAAGCAGCCAAACCCACCACAGCGCGCGCCTTCCCCTCACCACACGCGACACGCTCCAGCAAACCCACCCACGGCCCCTCCTTCTCCCACCCACGGCACCGCACGCCTCGACATCTCGACCTCGTCCTCGATCTCGACTCCACCATACTCCACCACACCCCCCACTGACATCACCTTCACTCTCTCACCAGTACCTTTACCCACGCACACACACACACACACACATATACACCTCTTCTGCATATACACACGGCGCTGCCATGGGGCTACTAGGCCGCCGTACTGCCCCAGCCCGCCACTTCCACCACGCCTCCCTCGTCCACTGCTAAGGTCCCGACTCTACCACTCATGGCGGAATGCGCCCATTGCCAGCCATGATCGGACACCTCTTCAGCAGCCGAAAGGGCACCACCGCTGCCCACGCCTCGTCGCCCACGGTCCTCGACTCGGCCACCGAGGAAAGCCATACCCGACATCTGCTGTACCCCGAGTCCAACACGCTCTACCACCCAGACGGCCAGCCCTATCCCTTACACGCCGCGCCCCTAACGGCAGGCAGCGGCCACGATGGGCCCCTGCCTGAGATTGACCTCGAATACCCCCGCGACTGTCGCATCATCATCGCCCAGGATGAGACTCCGGCTATGCCCAAGGCCATCTTGTTCGACTCCAAGCCTGCCCCTTCGCGCCTCGATCCACCTGCAAGCCCAAACCCGCGAGCTCGAGCATTTGGCGGAGGGAGCACCACCACACCCACCGCCGTAGGTCCAACCTTGGGCGGCGCCCATGCCCGCAGGTCGTCTCTCGCCACAGAGCCCACGGCGCCTCCACGCTCGCCCACGGTCGGCGGCTTCACTCGCGTGCGGACCCGTGGCAGTTCAATATCCTCTATGCCAAACATTGACGAGCACGCCCAACTCCAGGCCAAGGCGCAGGCTAGAGCAAAGGAGTCGATGGACCTGGCCAACATCTGCCTCGACTGCATGTTCGGCAACCTGGCCATGAACTACAGAGGCAACTCGAACAAAATACACATTGTACCGCTTGACACGAGACCAGCCGACGCGTCCATTCTGGGTACGAGCATACACGACGCCACCACCTCTTTGGGTCGTGCAGAGGGCCTTCGTCGCAGGAGCCATCTCGCCAAATCCTTCACACCTGCGAATCCACCTACGGACCCGACCCGCAACGACTCCAGCGAGACGACCGCAAAGGAGTCCAAGCGTCGCACCATCTTCATCACCCGTATGTTCTCCGTCACGATGCCAGAAGAGGACAGTGATGACCGTACACCCACCCCACAGAGCTCACTGCCCAAGGGCAATGGCTTTCCTTTCCCTACGTCAAGCAGCAAGCCAGCTGCCACCAAGCCCGTGTATCCTTCACATGCACGCAAGAGTCCAATGTATGCCATCACCATCATTCTTCACTTGCCAATATCCCAAACGCTTCCCAGCCTCCGACCATCCTCAAGGGGTGTCAATCTCAAGAACACAAACCATCTGTCCACCTCTGCTCCTGGCCAAGACTCGCTTGCTTCCTCGCTCGACTCTGATCGACGCGCGGGTTGGGCTTTTGTTGACTCAAACCTCGGCGTCGACTCGTTCCTCTCATCTTCACTGAGCAGTGACGTTGATGATCGAGTCGATGTTGTGGGCCAGCATTGGGACGTCATTATGCGTGCACTCACAAGCCTTCAACACGTGGTACAGGAGCGCATCCTGGCTCAGTTCAAGTCACCCAAATCTCCCGAGCCTACTACGCCGTCTGGCGCTCAGCACCAACGGAGCCAGTCCTCGCGAACTAGTTTTCGTGAATCATCTCTTCAATACTCCCGAAGAGCACTGAGGCTGCAACCTAATGCCCTGATGCTGGACAAGGAGATTCAAATAGCAGCAGAACTCACTGGCAATCGTGTTGTGAGCGGTATGCGAATTCCTCGAGTAATGACTGGCCAAGGCAAATGGGGCGTCTGGCGTGAGGAGGCCAGATGGCTTGGTCGCTGGGCAGGTCGCCGAGAGCAGAACTTCTTCTTTTTCAACTTGTTAACAGCGTTTCTGGGAAACCACACTGAATGGCTCAACATCTTGGGTCCCAAATGGCATCGTAAGCGCCATCGCGAACAGCAAAAGGCAACGGCTGGTGAGAATCTGACCATTGCCAACCGCACCGTGATCGTGTCTCCAGACAAGATGGCTGCACGAAGACTGATATTCCTCCTTGCTGCCTTTCTTCCGCCCAATGCATCTGCTACGGCTGATAGTAACTACATACGGCCTAGCACTTCAGCATCGCTCCGTGCCTACTCTCAATCACCTCCTTCAAATATGCCTCCCTCGAGGCAACAGTCCCTACGCCGTCAGATCAATCGCCGAGGGCCGCGTAACAAGCAGAGCATGTCAAATATCTTGTTGCAACCCCCAAGACCCCAGAGTGTGCATCAATCGCCGTCACAGCCAACCCATGAGCGTTCTGAATCTGCTATAGTGGAGACGCCTGAGCTTGTCCGGCCGGTGGGACACTCGAGGCGTTCGTCTACACACTCAATCCGCACCAGTCTTGTCATCCCTTCTTTTTCAGAAGGACCCGTCACATCAAGCGGTACAGTGACCACTTCGACAGCGACACCTCAAGAGACGATTCCTGTCGCTCACTTCACATTTCCCCGGACAAAATCATTTGGCCCTGCATCTGAAGCAAGACCTGAAAGCAGTGACAGTCTGGCGTCTTCCAACTTGATCAATACTCTGCAAAGAAGTGGCACCGGGCAAACCAGTCTTGCAAGCAACGAATCAAGTAACACTAGTCGCTGGAGTGGCTTCATGAACTTCTGGAGCGGCCGACGGTCGTCTTCTACTGATCAGAGCGAGTTCTTTCAAACAACGGATGATGGCGTGGGATATCGGGGGCAAGAACGGCCTCGATCACAGCTTGAGCTAATGGTGCAAGAGCTCTCGATGGATCGCGTGTTTGAGAGTGATACTGCCGACTCTCCGCTTCCACTAGATTCTTCTGTAGGCAACGCATCTCCCGATACCTATTCTAACGTGGGATGTCCCGGTGTGCCGGCCTCGGCTGCACGCCCCATTCCCGAGCGCCACAAGACGTTCGAAAGCCATTTGAAGCTTTCAGTCAATGAGAAGGACGGTGTTATTGACGTCGATATACCGCTTCCCGATTTCGACTCTCCACTTCAGTCGCCACTGCTAGGGGGCTATGGATCCGCTTCTAGCCAACAAGGCTCTAGCTTTGGTGAGTCGTCTGTCCTCTCGGCACCACACGGTGAGCCAGAGCAGCCGGTCAACGTTGCTGGATGGCTAAGCCAGTTCCACCCGGATTTTGCTGTGCAGGCCATCAAGCCTTACCGCGAGCTTGAGCGTGACATCAAACGGGCGATGAGCGCAGAGCCTACACCTCTAAGTGCCACTACGACTCCTAGCCTAGAGTCTGGTCCACTTGAACGTTGGATTGACATATGTTCCGCGCTTATAGCCGACACGAGCAACTTTTCTATTAGACGCATAAGCTTGCGGCGTTTGGTCAAGCTCATTCCTACTCCTACGTACCAGCAATCAGCCATGACACCAGGCGTGCTCCCGGGTCGCTCTCAATACGGAAATCCTTATACATCTGGCACTGTTGCCCCTCTGATGACTGAAGTTCACCTGGCCGAGAAGTTCGTCACGGAAACGATTATGGATTTTGATGCCACCCTCATTGACGGTGTGGACCGAGTCCTTGCACAGTCTGGAGAGGTCACACGCGTCAACTCGGCTCAATCCTCTCGATCAAGTAGCAGGAGGGGCCGCCGCGACACAAGGGCAGATTCTGACGCCATTCCGCACGTCGAGGTCCCACACATAGATTGTAAGAGCGTCCTTTTTGAAGCGCTAGAAGTCGTGGTAAAGGAGGTGACTGCAGAACGTGGTGGCAGGCATGCGCCTAAGGATAGTGACGACAAGAAGACCGCAACGAACAAGAATGCTGGGCCGAAGACTGAGAATGATTCTTCATTGAAAGAAGGCATTCGCAGATGGCTGAGCGAGGTTGAATGAAACTGGGTAAGATTTTTGTTTTGTGCCCTCCTCAATACATGGGGATCTTCGCGATTTGTATTACTTGTACTATATATATACTCTTTAGTCGTTTTGTTTTTAGCATTGCTGCATTTTAGCGAGTATTGGTTAGGCTTTTGCTATTGCCGAGCTATGTATCGAGGGACTAAGGTGGCCATCTATAATTCTTTGTGTGCACGCAGTTAGGCCAAGGCTTAGCCAAACTGCCTTTGGGTTCTGTCATGAAGATGGGTAGCATTTGGAGAATTGATATACCAAATCATTGTGAGATGAGGATGCATAGGCAAGGAGTAGTTCACAAATGGCATGAACAGTGGTGGGTTTGTCGCCCCCCACATGACAATTCGTCTTCTTCGCATCACCTCGTGTCGTATGCGTGAGATCAGGTTGGCGCAAAGTCAGACGAAACATGTGTGCCTGGATCCTTGCTTCCCCGCAATTTCTGCAGCCATCTTCATCTCCTAAGCTCTTGGTAATCATGAATGCGTTAGTAAAACCCGTACAAAGCTGAGTAACCCGCTCTCGGAACGCGTGCCCCACCACATCTGAATCGAACAAAGCTATGACGTTCTCTCCAAGGTATAGTCACGAGCCTTTCATGACAGCTATATAGCCTTGGCTAGTTGCCATCCTTGGACTGAGTATCTGTTCCATGTTCCCTCGCACGTTGCGATTCACACAAGCGTCAATCTGCCAGCCCCGCGTTACGTTGCAATTCTGCCGTCTCTTTCCTGCGACACGATATAAAAGAGCCTTCTCTGTATCAAACACTGTTGCAGCTATGGACAAGGCTCCTCAAGAAGAAAACAAAGGGTCAATCCTGGACTGGGTATGCATATTTTCCTGCTCAGTCAACACAAACTTCAAGTAAACATGATTGTCCTAACAATCCCCGAAGGTCAAGCCTGGTGACAAGAGCGGTGAATTCAAACGCCAGACCTCTGTCTTTAGGAACTGGATTGAGAACAAGCCCAATGCCGAATTTCCACCAGAAAAAGGCCGGTACCATCTTTACGTCTCTTACGCGTGCCCTTGGGCACACCGTACGCTCATTGTCCGTAAACTGAAAGGACTTGAAGACATCATCTCATATAACAGCGTCCACTGGCATATGGCCGAGAAGGGCTGGCGTTTTGCCACACCTGATGAGCAGATTCCAGGCAATACGACACCGGACCCATTGCACCAGGATTACACACATCTCCGGGACATTTACTTTGAACAGAATCCAGACTATGAAGGGCGTTTCACCGTACCCACCCTTTACGATAAGAAGACGAAGAGGATAGTGAGCAATGAGTCTTCCGAGATCATTAGAATGATGTACACCGCTTTTGACGATATCATCGAGGACAAGTTCAAGAAGGTCGATTTGTTCCCAAAGGATCTGCAAAAGGACATTGAAGAGATGAATGACTGGGTGTATAATGATGTCAACAACGGTGTCTACAGATCAGGGTTTGCAACGTATGTTTCTTCATCTAAAGGATTCTTTTTGTTATTCTCTACCACCCAGAATTTATGCTAATCATGATGATAGAACTGAAGAGGCATACACGAAAGCCGTGACCCAGCTCTTCAAGTCATTGGACCGCCTGGAGGATTCGCTATCGAACTCTTCGACGCCATATCTTTTGTCCGCGCCAAACCTAACAGAAGCAGATGTCCGTCTGTTCACGACCATAGTTCGTTTTGATCCGGTTTACGTCCAGCATTTCAAGTGCAACATCAGGGACATCCGCTCAGGATACCCATACATTCACCAATGGCTGAGGCATCTCTACTGGGTGAGTTACGACCCTTTTTTCTTTGCCGTTACTTTTTGCATGTATTCTTTGTTCATGTTTCTTCTCTTCTCCTCACGGACAGTTTTGTTGCACTACATCTTCGTGCTGACAGTAGGATTAGGACTACGCCGCATTCAAGGATACAACCAACTTTGAGCACATCAAGAAGCATTACACCAAGAGCCATGGGCAAATCAATAGGTTCCAGATTACGCCCGTTGGACCGTTACCTGATATCATGGCAAAAGAGGAAGAGGTGCCTAGCGTGAGAGCTGCCTTGAAGAAGTAGGCGCAATTGCACAAATGCGGCCATTTTGAGGGGGATCTTTTTACGTCCTCTTACATGGTTGACAACACAAAAGTAACGATGGATGGTGAACAGGCCACCTTTTGCTATATCATGAAATATTCAAAGTTGTTACGTCTAGATTATGAAGACTGATAGCAATAGCACAAGCCCCACAACCATGTTTGCCCAATACAAGCTACTTTCGTCTGGCTGCTAATCTCAACGCACACAAGGCTTCTGCAGCAGATGTCAAATAGCCCGACTTGGTGACCATTAAAAATTTTCATTACGGTCTATACATAGAAAAACAATGCTCTCATCTTGTGATAAGATAGCCCCATCACACGAACAGGCGAGAGCAGAATATTTATTTACGGAATCCGTTCAAAGTAGAGCCGCGCCAACACTGCCCAGCGTCTGCTTGGTAACCTCATCTCTGACCTGTCCCACTTTCTTTGCCGAGTCCAAGATGGCGCCCTCAATGGCTTTGAGAGCTTCGACCAACTCGCGTCGCTGATCGCGCGGCGCATTCCGGCTACCTGTCAATTGTTGGGCCTTTTCTACCGTGCCAGCTTCCATGGTTCGCAAATGCGCCTCTATCTCACGGATTTGTCGCTGATAGACGTCAAGCGTGCGGCCAAGCTCGTCTGTTCGGCGATCAAAGTAGCCCATGAGATCTACTGGTTTTGTCGGATCATCATCGTCAAGTGCACTGGAAGCTGGTGTCTTTGCGCTTGAGGCAGTCAGATTGCCGTTGTTACGATAATGGAACTGCGCTGGCAGTCGCTGGTTTTCAATGGCGCGGAAACTGAGAGTGGCATCTTCGGCGTCTTTTTTCACCAGGGTTTTCAAATGTGCAATGTTTGCTGAGTCATTGTCCAATCCTACTTCAACGGTGGAGAGGAAAGTTTCGATATACGCTACGTCTGGAGCAATGGTAGAGATATCACGCTCATTGCCGGGGAGTGATTCGCGGATTTGACTGCAATAATTTATCTTTCGCTGGATGCCTTCGTCGAATTGCTGAATCAGGGTTTGCAGCTCAGGGTGCAGGTCATTGAACCGTGTAGTTCCTCGTATGGAATCCAACGTCAGCTGAACTGGCTGCGCGCTCGCTCCCATTTGAGTCCCTCCTAGTGTAGAACCACCGAGGGTGTTGGTCCGGTTTTGAAAGCTGGTTGCCCCTCCCAATGTATTCTGTGGTTGTGATTGGCCTTGCTGCTGTGTCGAGCCAAAAAGCGAGGGAGTGGATGTTTGATTCTGCTGGTTAGTGGTGGTGTTCCCAAACAGTGAAGGCGTCGTCGTCGTCGTTGTTTGCTGGGTTGATGAGCCGCTGAGAGACAGAGTCAGTCTTTATGTCGCAGCACGATGAAAGAGCGACTTACAACAGTGAAGGCTTGGACTGTGTACCGCCGAACAACCCGCCCGGCTGAGCAGTGTTCTGGGTCTGGTTTTGTGTATTCGTGCCCAAAGCACCGCCAAACAAGCCTCCGGTTTGCGGCTGTGATGACTGAGCTGTAGATGAACCGAAAAGTCCTCCAGTGGCAGGCGCAGTACTTGCAGGCTTGTTCAAGTTTCCAAACAATGAGCCAGATTGTTGCGATTGCTGCGGCTGTTGTGTGGATGTGTTGTTGCCGCTGTTAAAGTAAGCACAGCGAAGTGAATGATAGACGCACGGGATGTTAGATAGCAAAAGTCCCTGGAACCTAGCTAGGCAAGTACGTACAAAAGGCCACCGCCACCGCCAGTGTTGATGCTCAAGGAATTGGAACGGCCAAAACCCGCCATGTCGGCTGAAGATTTGTGGATATTTCTGCTCGTTTGATCGCAAAGGTCGGTGGGGGAGAGGTTTTGAGAGAAGAGGCAGTCGTGGAGGAGTGGGTGATGTGGTTGTAAAACGCTGAAGACGGAACGGTTGTGCTGAAAACCTGATGTCCCGACTCAAAGGCGGCGAGCACAGGTGACGGAGAAGGTTGTGTTTGGAGACACGCCCGCGCCAACAGGGGCAGCACAGACCAAGGCGCGTTTCCTCCGCTCGGCTAGTCATGCCCTGAAGCAGCAACTCCAACAAGCTCAAGGCTGTTCTGCATCTACGCATCGACAAGGACTGGTCTGGGGCACGTGTCACGTGGGCGAACACTTTCTTTCTGGAACTTGTGGAGTGCAACACCGTCGACGCTACTTGTATTGTAGCGACTCTTGGCTGCGCCGGGCTGGTGCCCACTTTTTGAAACATATAAGACCAACAACCGGCGACGCGCCTCACTACCCGTGACCAGAGGACCACAGAGCCATGGCAGACGAATCCGATGATGACCTCTACGGAGACGAGACTGTCTTACAGCAGCAGAAGGAAACAAAGAAAAGCGACGACAATTCCAGCGGAGACGAACCCATGGACGAGGAATCGGGCGACGAGGACGACAGCGACTCAGTATGCCGCTTGCTATACCACGCGTATGATCGCACAACAAAAGCTTACCGAGCTCTAGGATATCGACATCATCATTGAAAAGGCGCCAGCACCAGCCAAACCCGCAGCGTAAGATCCACCCAGGCCCCAGGTTTTCTCATCTTTTGCTAACAGAGCTGCGCATAGTTCACAGCAACCCCAAGACTCCAAAGCAATAAAGATCGAAGCACCGCCACCTTCGTCAACACCGTCTCAGCAAATTTCTTCCAAGACCGTGTCCACAGCGAGCGGAACGGTTCCTCAGATATCTGCGGCCTCCCTCTCAGGTGCAGCCTTTTCCGCCCAACGTACATCCACAATCGACGTCAATGGCAACCCTATCTATCCCCCACAGGGCAAGGAGCTTCTGTCTGTCGACATCGATGCGGACCTTGCAGAGGAGCAAAAGATTTGGCGTCGACCAGGCGAAGATCAGTCTGACTACTTTAACTATGGTTTTGATGAGTTCACATGGGAGCTGTACAGGCAACGGCAAGTAGCCATGGCGAACACCATACAGGGCCAGAAGAACGACATGGCACAGATGCAGGCTATGATGGGTGGGGGGCCTATGCCAGGCATGCCAGGCATGGGGGGTGGTCCACAAGGCAATGCGGGTCCAGGCGTCGTACCGCCGACCGGACCTGGCGCTGGAGGAGGTGGAGGTACTGGCGCTAGTGGCGGCGGTGCTGGCGCTGGAGGTATAGGGCCGGGTGGGATGAATGAACAGCAAATGCAAATGATGATGCAGGAGATGATGGCACAGGGTATGGACCCGAGTCAGATGGACTTCGCTTCTTTCATGCAGATGGCTGGGCAAGGTATGGGTGGCTTTCCCGGAGGTCCTGGAGGTCCTGGCGGACAGCAGGGCGGGGGTTTCCAACAAGCTCACCAAGGCGGTGGTGGAAGAGGACGAGGCGGAAGGGGAAGAGGCTGGTAGTCAAAGTTGACGCAATCTCCTTTATGAAGGTGCTGGCTGGGTTGCGAGCTGTGTGGGTTCACAAGCTTGGCTTCATGGCGTTTGAAGTCTATTATTACTACGATACCATGCGCGGGCAAAGCCTTTTGGCGCAAAGCTATCTGTTTCAATAAATACAGATCATCCTCATGTCAAATCCGCCACCTTATTAACCTGTCTTGACGAGGCCGCCGCGACTCAGATAACTCGCCCCAGAAGTCCTGGACCTGAGCATAGGTCCGCAAGATACCTCGAGCAGCACAAGCTGCCAGGTCTTTGATTCCTTTTCCGCGTGTACGTGCGTACACGAGCTCATATTTGTGGCACCCAGAGCTCCTAGCTTTGTATGTCTCTTTTATGCTTCTGCAGTATGTTTTCTCTTGTACCTGTTACGTCTCCATTGGATCTCCACCCTCGAGAATGTGCGCGGGTATCCGTCCCTCTGCAAAGTCCTTCTCCAGGCGCGCCATTTCTGCAAGGCTGCTTGCATTGAGAATGGCAGCGCGCATTCGCTTCTTCTCATCTTCAGTATAGATTCGTTCTTTGCCCGAGTCGTTACCGCCAGTAAATGTGGGCACCACGAAGCCTTTTGATTTGTTGCTCGAAATCTTCATCAGTCAGTAAATGATTCGCACTCGCGTGAGAATGATTTCAATAGTAAATACCTGGTTGGCAAGTTCAGTCGGTTCTTCTGTAGTTCCAAACAGCTCCTGGGCGTTCTTCCGCTCGATATCGCGGACCTTGACAAAGTCGAGGAACCGCACGCTCGGACAGCGCCAGATGATCCAATATCTATAATTCTGGTCACAATTAGTCAGTTGTTCACTCCAAACTCAACTCTCTCAGCGACAAAACCAATTTCCTTGTCGTCAAGCAGCTCACAGAGGCAATCGGCTTGCTCTTTGGACTCGATATTACTTGGTCTCTGAATATGTCTAGAAGCTGGAGAAGCATGATTGCTTACCACATACCTCTTTGCTTGTCACCGGGTTTCCTATCAACGACAGGTAGGTCAAAAATTTGAAGCCTGCTAGGGGATCCAAATCAGCCAGCTCGGCGATTCTATTCTTGGTAAGGACTAGCGTATGAAGGTTCGGTATACTGGACGACAGGCTCGGCTGAATGTTCGAGATACGGTTTTGAGCGAGAAACAGAGTGCGAAGGCGAGGCTGAAGAGGAAAATTGCCTAGTTGCGCAATATCGTTGTCTGTGAGGTCGATAGCATCGTTGTCCTATGGATTATATTAGCACCCACTTGACAATTTGTACACACTATAGCCAGCTTACTCGCGCCGCGCCCATATTCTCAATGGCGGAGATCTTATGGCCTAAATGGTAAGATTTTGATATCAACTCAGCTCTTAAGTGCAGTATCCATTCTTTTCAACGCACCTCGCAGATCGAGTTCACGCTCCGTGAGACAGTTGATGAAGGAGAGGGAGTTGTTGATTAGGTCTGTTGTTAACCTCATTCTGACAGTTGCTAATCGCGTGGATTTGGTGTGTTATGACGAGGGTATGGAATTTGAGTTCGGGTACCGAATGCTGCTTTGCGTGGGACTGCGGAGGTCTGTCGCGGAAACGGAGCTCGTGACCGCGCTAGGAGCTCCCACTAGCGCAGCGCCCGCCTCATCGTCATTCCAAACTCACTCATGGAATCACTACAGGTCCTGATTCGTCGACCCTAGCAGCCAAGTGAGCCCCGTAAATCATGTGCATGCACCCTGTACTTAGATCTCTGTCAACAGTGAATCTCATATAGCACAGCAGCCTTCGTGGAACAGGGCTCAATCGACGAATCCTCTTGTCTGGTGACTATCTTTACTCAACTTCATTTACAATTGTCAACAGTCTTGCGCTTAAGGTGGAATATGATTGCATTAAATATATATATATATGTTGTCAGAACCAGCCACGGATTGGTTAGTTTCTAGGATGTACCTTTCTGTAATCGCATACGAAAGCCATATTCTGTGACTCTCCGCATGCCATTGCTTCGCTTGCAGAGAGCAGGTAGCGGTCATCGTATATTGACATCTTTCACATCGAGACTACAAATGAGTATGACCTTTATCTAGAATGATTATCTTGAGATGATGTATAGGTGTATTGCATTAATTGAAATACTAGGGCGGGATAATCTGGCAATCGACAAAACGTAATGCCTGATAACACTTGACATGGCAGCTCATATAGTCTCTTGTTTCAGCGCCAGTACCATGCTTAGAGCTACGAGAGCGCCCATCAAACCAACAGTCAAAACAACGGCAGCAAACGGAACCAATGGAGGGCGTGTAGTGTTCCGTGACATGGCCTGAAATTCCATGTCCAGGCGCTCAGCCAGCTTCTCCTTGGAGAATTCTGCTATAACTCTCTCTCTACCGCGCGCGCCCATTTCTTTTAGTCTCTGTTCGCCAGGGCCATCTTCCAAAGCAATACGCATAACCTCTGTCCAGTCCTGCACCTTTTTCACGTCCCTTAACCAGCCGGTCTGGCCACTTACGACGGTCTCTGTAGGACCACCTTCATTGGCAGCTAGGACCGGGGTACCCACCAGCATTGCTTCAAGTGGGACAATGCCAAAATGCTCGTGGAGAGGAGTATATACAAGAAGACGCGCGGTCGCTAGGAGTGTAGCTTTGAAAGTGTTGGGAACCGAGTGGAGGAAGAGGACCGCGATATCGTCCGGTATGCTTTGGGCGATGGTGACAGTTTTGGCAGTGGCATGCTTAAGCTGGAGCGAGTCGGCCAGATGGCACAGTTCCATGTATGTGCTGACGTTCTCGACTACCCTGGGGTCATATCCACCTGCAATGACCAATCGTGCCTGCTCACGCTCTGTTGGCGACAACCCTGCGAATGCTCGGATGGCGAGTGCAACGTCCTTCTTCTTCTCAAATCGATTGATACTTAGCAGCACCTTTTTGCTCTTCCACAGTGGCGCCACATGGCCGGTGGGCTCGCTTGCGTGGATGTCCACGCATGGGTATACGACGCCGGGCTTCCGTGTTCGGAGGCTAGGGAAGGCCTCACCGAAGATGCTCTTTGTGAAGTTACTGTTGACGACAATGGTGTCGCTACAGCCAGTACTCCAGCTCTCGAGCCAGTCGAAAGGCCCGCGATACAACGTCTTTAAAAGCCCGCCTTTCTTAACGAGCAGCTTGTCCGGAAAGTGACAATAGAAGAGAATACGGGGATGGGGTTGCAGCAACCGCAGTAGAGGAATGCCTGCGCTGAGCTGGTCAACGAAGAAGCTGGACGGTCTGAGTTGCTGTAATTCCTTAGACAGCAGGGCAATTTGTAGAATTAAGTGCACCTGGCGCAGGATGGCGCAGAGTATGGCGAAGCGGCCTAGGATGGTCGAGGGGACGATGGTGTTTCCGTGCACTCGCACGTCGAGGGTTCCTTTGCGTCAGGGTCAGGTCTCAGCTGTTTGGCCATGCATGAGCGGAGTGTGGTCGACGGTGGTGATGCGGTGATAGTAGAGGCTTACCGTCCCGAGCCTCGTCGAAGCAGTGCTGCGGGTCGCAGTGTGATGTGAAAATGGTGACCTTGTGGCCGCGGTTCTGCAGGCCAACAGCGGCATCAATGACCAGCCGCTCAGCCCCGCCAATGCCTAGGTCCGGGTGGAAAAAGACAACGTGCTGCTTGTCCTGTGCCATTGTAAAATATGCGCCGACAACCTGTCATCTGGTGGCGTGCTCAGCTGCGCGGGAGCTTGGGCGGGATAGTAGATAGCCTATGTATCACCTTGGGCGGGCCACGCCATTCTACCTTGGTGCTAGTCCCATATGTTGCACATGATGCGCGACACACCCGTTGACAATCATCTGCAACTCGACACAGACAACACGCACCTACCCCGACGTCTGTATATCCTATCGCTCTATATTCCTCAAATGTACAACCCACGGTGAAGTACCACTGTTGCATACTTGTGCTGTTCAATATGCTGGCTGCAAGGCAACAGCAGTAGCAGCAGCACTATTCCACACCATAGGTAGAGGAGTATCAACACCATCACCACCTCCACCACCACCACCAGTCAGAACAACGGGTGGCGACGACAACACAAAATTCAGCCCATCAACAACACCACTTCTGGAAGCACACATCATCAGCCATCATGGGCCAAGGCTTTTCGCTCACGACCCTCTCGGCAGGCTCGGCCAACATCGATGTCCCAGAGCTGGCCGATCTGCAGTACGAGAAGTCGTTGGGCGCTGCCAGGTTTATGAAAACTGTCAGAGCACGCCACAAAGATGGTCTTGTCGTGGCCCGAGTAGTCATGAAACCCTACGCACATTTTGATTTCCATGACCATGTCAAGCGGCTGCTGCGTGAGTTTATTACGGTGATTTTGCTGCTTCAGTATGTATGCTGACAAAGCCCAGATGAGCGCAAGGTGCTTGCTGATGTACCAAATGCAGTGGCCTATCACCGTGTCATCGAGACTGCAGCTTGTGGTTACTTGGTTCGCCAATACATCCACAGCTCCTTATATGATCGCCTAAGGTATGTTGTATCTGAGCCATCCTCTCTGCAGCGAGCTAACTCTTGCACGGCACACGACCTTTCTTGGAGGAAATTGAGAAGAAGTGGCTTTCGTTTCAGCTTCTTTGCGCTGTGCGGGACTGCCATGCTAGAAATATCTTCCATGGTGACATCAAGACGGAGAACGTTTTAGTCACGTCTTGGAACTGGCTGTACTTGGCCGACTTCTCCTCATCATACAAGCCGGCACATCTTCCGGAAGACAATCCTGCTGACTTCTCCTTCTACTTTGACCTGTCAGGTCGTCGAACATGTTATTTGGCACCCGAAAGATTCTTGGCGGCCGGTCAGCAACCTGAGGGTGCAGGTGATGTCAACTGGGCCATGGATATATTCAGCGTTGGCTGCGTCATTGCAGAACTGTTCCTTGAAGCCCCCATCTTCTCTCTCAGCCAGCTCTTCAAGTATCGCCAAGGCGAGTACGATCCCGAACACTCCCATCTCAGTAAAATTCAAGACTCAAACATTCGCGAGTTGATTCTCCACATGATCCAGATAGATCCTAGCTCGAGGATGACTGCAGACGACTATCTTACGCACTGGAAAGGAAAGGTGTTCCCTACGTACTTTTATGGCTTCCTCCAACAGTACATGTATTCCATTACCGACCCCTCATCTGGCCGAAAGCCTGTTACAACCGGTTCAGAACATCTTGGTGAGCCAGATGAGCGCATAGACCGGATATTTAGCGACTATGACAAGATTTCTCATCTGCTTTCAAATGAGGAGGGAAGGCCGCTGGGTAGGCCTGAATGCTCGCCTCCCAGGCCAAACGCAAAGCCTTTTCCGCTTTTCGTCAACATACCAAACTATCAGCATCAAGCTTCTCCAGCTAAGAGTTTAGCTATTGACGACGGTAACTTGATTTTTCTGACTATCGTCGTGTCTTGCCTACGAGGCACTGCAAGAGCCGCAGCTCGTGTTCGAGGTTTGGAACTCCTTCTCGCATTTTCTGAGCGTTTGACGGACGAAGCCAAACTTGACCGTGTAATACCCTACGTGGCCCAGTTACTAGCCGACAAATCTGAACAGGTCAAGATTGCTGCCCTACGCTCCTTGACACAGATCCTTGCAATGGTACAGGTTGTTTCACCCATCAATGCCTATATCTTTCCCGAATATATCCTCCCCCGGCTTGAAGCATACCTTCCAGATTCGTCTGGGAAGGTTGGGTCACTTGTCCGGATGCAGTATGCCCTGTGCGCTGGTACATTGGCGACAACTGCGGCTAGGTACCTTGATATGATCCAAGCATTACGCGCAGAAGGATCTTTGCCTGCTGCTGATCCAGAAACTGAGGATGGAATGTCTTCGTCGGCGACCCGCAATCAATTTGATTCAGACCGTCTCATACTAATCGAAGCTTTTGAAAAACACACCAAATCCCTTCTCACCGATACCGATCCTGCTGTTCGCCGAGCCATGCTCCTGTCTGTATCCGATCTTTGTGTATTTTTTGGAAGTCCTAGAGCCAACGACGTAGTTCTGAGTCATCTGAACACTTATTTGAATGACCCAGATTGGATGCTCAAATGCGCATTTTTGAAAGCATTGTGGGCGTTGCCGTCTTTGTTGGAGGTGCCAGCCTTGAAGGTTACATACTGCCACTGATGGTCCAGGCTTTGACAGACCCAGAAGAGTTCGTAGTAGAGAAGGTCATCAGATCCCTATCCTCGATGGCAGAACTTGGTTTACTACAGCGCTCCAAGACATGGGAGCTAGTGGATATCCTTGCAAGGCTGACGATGCATCCGAATCTTTGGATACGAGAAGCAGCAGCCCAATTCATCTCTGCTGCGTCGACGTACCTATCAGTGGCCGACACGCATAGTATCCTGGTTAACCTTATTCGACCTTATCTTAAAGTCATTCCTGCCGAGTTTTCAGAATTGCGTATTCTGGAGTCATTGAAAAGTCCCATGTCACGTCTGCTCTTGGAAATGGCTTCTAATTGGGCCCTACAAGCTCAAAAAGGACATTTTTGGCTAGCAGCCAGGGACCAACAGACATTTTCATTTGGATCATTAGATGACAACATTCCAAGTGTTTCAGGGCGAGAACTTGACCAAAAGATTTTGCAGCGATTGCCAAAAACGAGGAAGACGAATTGTGGCTCCAGAAACTTCGCAAAGCAGGATTAAATGCCGACGAAGACTTCAAATTAGTGGCACTCCAGGAATTCATTTGGCGAGTAACCCATCGCCGGCGCTCTGATAGTCTTTTCGCGCCTACTACCAGGTTCAACAGTATTGTTACGCTGAAAGACCTTGGCGTAAAGGCACAGACTGTGCTATTTGACGAAGACGTCCGTCAAGTTATGGAGCAAACCAAGAGGGTTGGTGCGCTAGAAGAGCACTTACCTCCTCGCACAATCAAAGATGCACTTTTGGATGCATCGACTACTGAGGCAGATGGATTGGCTGATCGAATGCCGCATTTCGAAAGTCAGGCTGGACGATTGGTTCGTGAAGAGAGAGGCATCGCGATTCCGTCTCGGTCGAAGCCGCATCCCGTCCCTAGCAACCAACAGTCGCCAACTTCCGTTTCTGAGACAAGGAGAGATTCTCTTAAGGTTTCAAGAATATCTTCATCCCCTTCAGGCTCAACAGCATCCATCGATCCGTCTAACGGTCTCCGTCACCGCAGCAGCGCGCTAGGACTGCTTGGTAGAGGAGAAAACAAGGCTTTGGCGGAAATTGGTACGACCTCTGCAAATGTTCTTGGAAAGGTTGATGGTGTCCATCCACGAGATTCTTCTCGGTCACGGCAGCCACTCTCGCCACTTGCAGTAGACAGGTTTGAACGAAGTCCATTGCAGATTCGTTTCCGCAACGCGCATAACTACACAGGAAATGACCCAGCCATACTGAAATTGTTGGATTCAATGCTGCTTGACCGATTCCCAACGGAAGAAATAGAGTTTGGTCCTCGAATACAACAGCCTGTTCGACGACAACCTATCAAGTATAAGGATGCGCATCGATTACCTGCAGGCACTCCTTGGCGCCCAGAAGGTACACTTGTTGCCAGTTTTAGTGAGCATACAGCTGCAGTGAACCGGATACTGGTGTCTCCAGACCAGAGATTCTTCATCAGCGGCTCCGATGACGGGAGCGTGAAAATATGGGACACGTCGCGTCTTGAACGCAACATCACTCGTCGATCTCGGCAGACGTACAAACTAGGCGAAGAAGTCAAAGTTACAAGCCTAGTCTTCGTTGAGCAAACGTATTCGTTCGTAGCGACAGGTAGCGATGGAAGCGTTCACGTGGTTCGCATTGACTACGTACAGAATCAAGACGGGAACTCCAAATTTGGCAGGCCCCGACTTCTTCGCGAGTACCAATTGCCCACAGGAGACTTTGCCGTCTGGTCTGAGCATTACAGTGTGGACAACAAGTCTGTCCTTTTGTTAGCTACTAACAATTCAAAGATTATTGCCCTGGATCTACGGACCATGGAGTTACTCTACACCCTCAACAATCCTCTTGATCATGGAACACCAACATGTTTTTGCGTCGATCGAAAAGCGCATTGGTTGTTGCTGGGAACATCCCATGGTGTGCTCGATCTTTGGGATCTTCGGTTCAAGCTACGTCTCAAGGCTTGGGTTTGCCATGGTGCCTCGCCTATCCACAGACTTTACCAAGTCTTCCTCCCAAAGGCGAAGAAGACCAGACTTTACATTGCCGGAGGTAGTGATCAAGGTGAAGTGACTGTGTGGGACTTTGAGAAACATGTTTGCAAAGAGGTGTATTGTACTGGTTCATGTAAAGACACCAGCGTCAAGAGTACAACACTCACAGATCTCGATGAAGAAAGATCAGGTGGGATGCTTGGTCGCTTTGCTACAAGTATAGAGCCAACTGCTAGTTCAACAGCAGGTCGGGGCGTAACGGCTATTGCAGTACACACACAGACGATAGATGAAAGGGGCGATTCAAAACATACGTTTCTACTCACTGCAGGCCCAGATTGGAAGATACGCTATTGGGACACTAGCCGCGCGGACTGTTCTCTTGTAGTCAGCGGGCTTGAAGCTGACGAAGGAAAGCCGCAGTACGTTGTCTCTCAACCAAGCCCAGATACGGTGATTATTACGGAGCAGCTACAACAGCACATCAACCAGAAAGGCAATGGAAAAGACAGCAAGGTTCATGCAGCAAACAGGAAGGTGACGGGGAAACCCTCAAGATCAAGCGCTATTGCTTTACAGCAACAGTACCTTCTTAGAGGCCATGTAGATTGTATTCTTGATGTGGCATTAATCGAGCAGCCATACGGGATGGTGGTATCTGCTGATCGGTCCGGTATCATCAATATGTTCATGTAATATCCCGCGCATGGATGATAGATATAGTCAAATTTACTTTCTCTTCAAGATATTCTTTCCTTTATAAAAGACCGGTTTTCGAGGCCAACTCTTGCATAGAATAGAGAACAATTCGTAAAATAACGTGGTTTGCAAGCGAGCGCGCTACTGAAAACCTAACTCGCAGTCTTACTCAAAGTCGCGCTATACACCATTCTATATTTAAAAAACAAACAAACAACAGAGATTTTTAGAATAATCATTAAGAATTGCTGAGGAAGATTTGAACGCTATTTATATAGATTTGTACAATCAACATAATATGAAGTGATAATAAAGATAGCTAGCGTTACAGCTTAGGCCTATACAGGACACTGTAGGCGTCAATTCCCAGTCAGAAATGCTACTAAGCTTACCAGCAGTCATCTCAGGGTCCAGATTGATGTCTCTAAAGTGGCTTCAATACCTGACTGGACTTATGTAGCCTCCCGTTCTGAATCGGTCTCCTCCAGCAGTCCATCGGGGTTGTTTCTCCACGAGCGCCCTCATTTCCTTCCGGGCCCTTTGTGATGATAGCATGGCATCACCAAGGCAATGATTTTGACTTACATATCGAAACTTTCTCTCATTGGGGTAGAGAGCGGAAACCAAAAAGTCAAAGCGCCTGAAATACGGCAAGCGTATTCAGATGGACCCGTACAGTAGTAGGATACATACACAGCATACAACGCATTACAATCATCCCAGTCTGCATGTGGTTCAGAAGTCTACATGACCCGCTTATAATGTCTGAGATATGGTATTCCGAGACGACATCACGGCGCCTGCCAAGGGCCAAGGCCTGCCTCATTGTGACCCCAAAAGGCATAGGTGTCGAAGATAAGATTCCCAGTATCATCATCTGGCATACAGTTGCCAGGCCATATGTTGGAAGGAATCAGATATGGGTTAATGAAGCATTCTCTTGATTCTAATGACCGAAGAAGTCCTTGTATGACCTTTTTGCAAAAGGCTATTCACCTCTTCATCATTACCTGGTATCAACTTTTCATGCTCACACATCGCCTCCATGAGTTGCGTGAAGATGACCTCACTATTGTCTTGCCAGGAAATATCATTCGAAATATTCGTAAGATGCGTCGGCGTAACGAAACCAAATTTACCTGACGGAGAATTGCCAAAACCTGCTTGGTGGACTTCGGCAACTATATCGACCACTTCCAATGCGTGGCACCTCGTCGAGCAGGCTGCTAAATTCGCACGCATAGAACTATGTTTCTACATAGTCCATCCTTGAGCCCCCAAAACCTAATCGGCTTTGGCAAGTTGTCCAAGGTGTCAAATAAGCGTATCAAGTTAGAGTAGAAAACACCGTATGCCATACGTTGACTAGGCTCGCCAGCATTACACCAAACTTAATGTTTCGGTACTGTTAAGATTGATCAACGTATAGACATCATTAATTTCATAAAGTACGACCTGAGGCCTCTACTGCCCAACTTCACATCAATCCGGAATACCTTGCACTGCGCACTTGCTCCGGAAGGGACCACTTGTATGATCTTGGTGCCTTCAGGTAATTCTGCCAATGAGGGCATGAACGCAAAATAGTGGAGTCAGGACTTACTTCCGATGGATATTTTGTCCAAACTATTGATTGTAATGGGGCTCGCTTCACGTTCACGTCTTAGCTTCTCCGCATACGCTTCGGCTGGGTGAGACAAGATATGGGAATCAGACAAGATGGAACGATGTAAAGATGGCTGATCATGCCTCTTAGCCAAACGATGAATGGATTATGATAACTGGAGACGCTCAAGGATATCTGTACAAGAGCCACGATAGAGCCCCCGGAACATTGATTAGTCTGAACAAGAACTCGGTGTACTGTAAAGAAGCAGTGAATCCAGAGGAGATCGTTTGTCCACCTTTATCCAGGGCTGAGAGCTTTCTCAACAAGATCATATGTGATTGGTAGGTCAGCACAGCAACGAATTGGACCTATAGGGAGATGAGGATCTTGCTTTGTGAGGTATTATTTGACATACTGCAACTTAAATATCGACTATCTCACGCCCAGCTCATCGTATTGACGCGCCGTCGCGCTGCGCAACGTGTAGTCTAGATGGCTCCGAGTTGCATGTAAGGCCTGACCAAATAGGTTCTGTCCCCATTGTTCCTGGTCAACTTGGATAGCATCCGCGGCGTTAAAGCCGATTCCAAACAATCGATCATAAGGAGATGCGAGCACAAACTCTCTCGTGCCGAAGGACTCCAACCGCCTCTTCAAGGGAACTGAAACGAAAAATTTTGCGACGTTTGCGCGAGTCGCAATATCCAAAGCATCTGAGAGTCAGTGAGTAGAAGAATAGGGCATATGATCATCGAGAGAAACAGTACATTCTTCCCAGATTTTGTCATCAACTCCCTTTATATTGCCTCCCCATAACTTTTGCTCTTCTGCAGTGTCAGCGGCCAATATTTGTGTCAGTGCATCCTATGAGTTGATTAGCTATTAGAAGGACGTCAGACGGAAATTTCTACATTATCCCCAAATAGCCGGGCTTTCTCTGCTAGTATGGAGTGTCCAACAGAGGTATATCTCACACCGCTTTGTTTGAACACACTCTTGTACCACGGAGAGAGGAACCCAAGTTCTCTCTCCGTCTCCTTCCAGAAGAACACTGGTCGGTCTCCGTCCTCAATTGGTTCCTGGGCGGTGCTTCTGTTTGGCACCGACCGATGCTGGCGAACTCGATTGCCAGCCTCTGAGCGGGCACTTGGCCGAGCTGCGCGGGTCGCCGACTTCTTGCTTTTACTCTTTGCTTTAGGCATGAAGTTTCGTGAAATCTGCGAAAGCCAGCCGTTGTAGCCTTGGCTGGGGCCTTATACATACAATCAAAGACTGGGCTTGGTGAGCATGGTGTGATTGGCTGGCTGTTCGGCTGTACTTCCTTCTTACACCTCACCAAAATATTGCGGTTCAAATGGCGGGCCTAAAGAGGCTAGCAGATATCTAGCATCAGAGGCTGAGCAACAATCTCTGATGCAAACACTGGAGAGATTTTCTGAAATCACATGCCATGGCAGATAGCCCGTTGTCTTAGTGCACCACCACCTTGTTGCCGTCGATTAACTGGGCCGACGAGGTAGGCATCGGGAGGTGTTTTGGAACCTACGCTGAAACTTGGATTCCGACTTCCCTATGCAGTAAAGCGAGGTGCTCACCAGTCGTTGATGGACAGAAAAAAGCGGCATAGCATCAGCACTTACGTCAACAGAGTCGCCGAATGCTGCTGTTCCACACTTGTGGGGATTCTTGATGGCAGCCTGTTCCAGCCCCCATCTGGGCGCTAGAGTAAACGTACGTTACTTCCAATAAACCTAGCACACCATTCACAACATAGGCGGGCAATATGCTCCTCTCGTAGCAAGGCTCTCATCCATCAACGGAGTGTCGGTCGTCTGAGGCAGCGCCCTTCACTTATCAGATTCCTGTGCTGCATGCCATTATTCCGACCATTCCGAAGCCGTCGCCCAATTCAATTCATAGAGCATTTTCAACTCGCCTAGAATCGTAGTGGAGGACGAGTTTTAGAATCTAAAAGGAAAGAAGAGCCACTAATAGAATGGTTATAATTTATTGATCATGTCGAAATTGTTACTAAGCCGTCTACGGCAGAGCGACGAAGATTGCGTGACTTTGCAGCACACTGTTATGGGCGGAGAGGCCTGGCTAACGAGTATGTATTCGTCTATTGTACAGAAGAAGAAAGATAGAGAAAAGAAGACTATCTACTGTACGGATCTCTATCTTATATACCATACTTTGCGCTACTCTCTTAATCGTACGGTATTTTTTTTATTTGTTGATTGACGTCCTGTGTCAGCCGGTTGGCTATATAAGACGTGTAGGCTTAGGCCTACAAGTATCTACGTAGTTCTATTTAATTTAATGTAGTTACAAGAGGGGGGTTATCTAAATCGAGGTGAGGCTCGTAGCTAGGGTGGTAAATGGGTCTCCTCATCGGGATCTCAGATCAATAATAGCTCTGCCAAATCTTAGCCAATAGGAACGATTAGTAGCTTATTCTATAGCT
>JAWDHC010000093.1:0-94091 GCA_036172615.1 Curvularia verruculosa | reverse complement strand
TCTTCTTCTTCTTCTTCTTCAACCTTTTTTCGAGTTCTCTGGTAAATCCTCCCCAGCTTCTGCAATCTTCACAGGCGCAATTCGGGTGATACCCGCGAGCCTGGTGCGATTTGAGCTCTTCGCCATTGGGAATTTCATGAGCACTGCGGATTTGAATACCGGGTGCTGGACGAGTACTGTAAAATTCTATCCACCCCTCTCCTAGCATGTATCGAACGTATCGGACCTTGTGCTTGTGCTTGCTGTTGAGGCGTGCTGAGTCGTATACATCCTGTTGACAAAATAAACGGGACTCACGACTCGGTATATGCCACAGCACGCCAACAGTTCCATCTTGCTCTCTACCTTTAAGAAGCATTACTAAGTCGTATTTACCTTATTGACAAGATAAACAGGGCTCGGTATACGCCACAGCGCGCTCACAGAGGTTTAGCTCGCTCTCTTCCTTTGAGAAGTATTACTAACTGTTAACAAAATAAACGCGACCCGGTATACGTCACAGCACACTGATCACAAAGATTCTCTAAAGCATTTTTACTTTGTAGGTGCCATTGTAATTAGTATTGCTGAAGTAGCCAGCGAATATTAGACAAAGCAGTTAGTAGTTGAAGCAACTACTAGATAGTAGATAGAGTCAATATTGTGTACATAGAGCAGCTAGTAGCTACATACATCTATGCCAACAAATACATGCTATCAACATTCCACAGTAGCGTGAAGAAATGAATGTGGTCACAATATTTGATTGCCTAAGATGCTGCGTGAAGAACAATGTCTAGCTGCTCGTCAATCGTGCTCAGCGACGTGGTCAGAGATACGGAGCCTCAGGCAGCCCTAGACAACCAACAAAAGGCACAAAATGAGTTGGTAGTATCAAGTCAATTCACAACTGCATGTACCGAGGACATTAACAACAAAAATCATTCATACTTTGCATGCTAACCGTGAAAAATACAAGTAGCCCTATATCCATTGAGCCTGGTAAACCGACAACGAAAGCTCCAAATGCAACAACAATCCTTGGAGCCGCTCAGCCCTCTCATCATCATCCAGCTGATTCAGAGGCAGACGTCTTCTAGCCCGCTCGTTACGCTCTCGCGGGGACGTTCCGGCTGTGTTTACTACATCCCCAGACAGAATTTTATGGTCGTCCTGATTTCCTTTTGAGCATTTACTGCTGGGCGTTCTTGGCCATGGTGTTCAGGGCACTGCCGTTCTTGAACCATTCAATCTGGCCCTCGTTGAAGGTGTGAGAGAGCTTGATGTCGAAAGGCTTGCTGCCGTCGGCGGGGTGGACGGTCATGGTCAGAGGCTTGCCAGGGGCAAGCTCGGTGGCGGCCAGGTCAACACGGTCGTTGGGGCCAATCTTCTCGTAGTCGGCAGGGTCGGAGAAGGTAAGAGGAAGCATACCCTGCTTCTTCAAGTTGGTCTCGTGGATACGAGCGAAGGAGCGGGTGATGATGGCGGCACCACCCAAGTGCCTGGGCTCAAGGGCAGCGTGTTCACGGCTGGAACCTTCTCCGTAGTTCCAGTCACCAATGACAACCCATGGGACGCCGTTCTTCTTGTAGTCACGGGCAACATCGGGAACCGCACCGTACTCGCCAGTAAGGGAGTTCTTGACCTTGTTGGCCTCACCGTTCTCAGCGTTGATGGCACCAATCAACATGTTGTTGGAGATGTTGTCCAAGTGTCCACGGTACTTCAACCAGGGTCCCGCCATGGAGATGTGGTCAGTGGTGGTCTTACCCTGGCACTTGATGAGAATGGGGAGATCCTTGAGGTCCTTGCCGTTCCAGGCGGAGAAAGGAGAAAGGAGCTGGAGACGGTCGGAGGTGGGGGAGACAGCGACCTGGACGGAAGCACGGTCCTCAGGAGGAGCCTGGTAGGTATCCTGGCCTGGGTCGTAGCCCCTGGTGGGAAGACCCAAACCGGAGGGTTCCTTGAGCTTGAACTTCTTGCCGTCAGCTCCAGTGAGTTCGTCGGTCAGAGGGTTGAAGTTGAGGGTTCCGGCAATCGACATGGCAACAACGAGGTCAGGAGAAGTGACAAAGGAGTGAGTTGCAGGGTTGGCGTCGTTCCGGCCGGTGAAGTTCCTGTTGTACGAAGAGATGATCGAGTTGGCCTCGCCCTTCTTGACGTCCTTACGGTCCCACTGTATTTGTCAGAACATGCTATGCAAAAAAGAAAAAGGGAGAGAGGTAATGATCATGTAGCTAACTTACCTGACCAATGCAAGGACCGCAAGCGTTTGCGAGAACCATACCACCAAACTCCTCAAAGGTCTTGAGCTGACCGTCACGCTCAATGGTAGCGCGAATCTGCTCGGAACCGGGGGTGACAGTGAACAGAGACTTGGCCTTGAGGCCGTGAGCCATGGCGTCCTCAGCAATGGAGGCAGCACGGGTCATGTCCTCGTACGAAGAGTTTGTGCAAGAACCAATGAGGCCAACCTTGAGGTCTTCAGGCCACTTGTTGGCCTTGACAGCCTCCTTGAACTTGCTAATGGGTGTAGCTAGATCGGGTGTGAAAGGACCGTTGATGTGGGGCTCGAGCTCGGAAAGGTTGATCTCGATGAGCTCGTCGTACTCGGCGCCCTCGTCCTCGCGGAGCTCCTTGGCGTACTCGCGGGCAAAGTCACCAATTTGCTGACGCTTGGTGGCGGCAAGGTAGTCGTACATGCGGTCGTTGAAGGGGAACACGGAGGTGGTTGCACCAATTTCGGCACCCATGTTGCAGATGGTGGCCATACCAGTGCAAGACAAGCTCTCGGTACCGGGTCCGTGGTATTCAACAATGGCACCAGTTCCGCCCTTGACGGTCAGAATGCCGGCGACCTTGAGGATAATGTCTGGAGTCATTGTTAGCGCGGGTTTACCCCACTTGCGGGAAATATTGTCAATACGTACCCTTGGGAGCAGTCCAGCCAGACATCTTGCCAGTAAGCTTAACACCAATGACCTTGGGGGCCTTGAGCTCCCAGGGGAGACCAGCCATGACGTCGACAGCATCGGCACCACCAACACCAATAGCGGCCATACCGAGACCACCGGCGTTGGGAGTGTGCGAGTCAGTACCAATGAGGAGAGCACCAGGGAAAGCATAGTTCTCGAGCACAATCTGGTGGATGATACCAGAGCCGGGCTTCCAGAAACCAATGTTGTACTTTGCGCAAGAGGTCGACAGGAAGTTGTAGACTTCCTTGTTGATCTCGTTGGCGCGAGCCAAATCCTTCTCACCACCAACCTGAGCCTCGATGAGATGGTCGCAGTGGACGGTAGTAGGGGTAGCAACAGAGGGCAGACCAGCTGACATGAACTGGAGGATGGCCATCTGGGCGGTGGCATCCTGGCAGGCTACACGGTCGGGGCGGAGCTTGAGGTAGCTGGAGCCACGCTCAATCTCTTGGCCGTGGGGGTCGTCCAAGTGGGAGTAGAGAATCTTCTCGGCGAGAGTAAGAGGACGGTTGAGACGAGAGCGGACGACGCCCAGGTTCTCACTCATCTTCTGGTAGTTGATGTAGTGGCCCTTTTCCCAGTTGGTCATCTCGACCTTGCGAGAGAGGGCAGCATCGCTGACGGTGGCCAATTGCCTGCGCGAAGCAAGGCTCTGGCCCAAGCGGCCGAGCCTCGAGAACTTCTGCATGGTGAAGGTTGGACGAGGAAGGTGTGGAGGAGGAGTAATGGAGAGCGGAGGAAAAAGAAGGACAGAAAGCTGCCGCAAGTTGGGCGATAACTAATGGCGATCACGGGCACGCTGATTGGCTCGTCTAGCCCCAGCTGGGTGCGGAATACCTCGGCGCCAGAGTAAAAACAGGACGGCTGCTGCTGTCCCGCTGGGCCGTTTCACGTGCCTCGACAGTTGAAATGTGCGCAGGATTGGGAATTATGGAGACATTTATCTTGTGTGCGACTGACGGTTGCCGGTGCTGACGCTTTATCCGGGCCTTGGAGGAACTGGTACGGCGGCAGTGCAGCGATTCTGCCACGGCACAGAAGCTATGGGCGTTCATTCAGACGTCATATCCAGCGCCCGTGAACCCGACCCCGCGCCCGTTTCTTCTGCTGCTGATTGGCGTCTGGTGATAAGACCACATGGGGAGACATTGGCACGCCCGGCCAGAGGGCGACATTTCCGGCCCAACAGTTGCAGTGCCGTATTGGCCCTGGGCCTGCAGACGCTGCAAATTTGGCGTCTGGAGCAACCGTACCATCTGCCATTACCGCATCAGGCCTAGCGCCTCAGGACTTTCTGACCTGCAGACTCCCGCACGGGCCCTCTTCCCTCCGCTGTCCCCACACGCGAACTTTGCCCATAGCCGACAGCCACGCTCCCTCACGGATAACCGACGGCCGCGGATACAGCCAGCATACTACGCTCGCCATGCCAGCCATACGTGGACAGGACTCGAAGAAGAAGACTCGCCGCTACACGCGCGACCTCGACCAGATCCATGCCGACCTGCACGACGACAAGCACCTGGCCGCCTTCAAGAATGAGAAGCCCATAGAGGACCTGCCGGGCCTGGGCCAGTACTACTGCAAAGAATGCGCAAAGTTTTTTGAGAGCGAAACCAACCTCGGCGCCCACCAGAAGGGCAAGGTGCACAAGCGGAGGTGAGTCGCTGCGACTACTTGGATGCCAACAAGAGAGACTGACAATCTGCAGAGTCAAGCAATTGCGCGAAGAACCATACTCGCAAAAGGAAGCAGAGGCAGCCATTGGCCTCACTACCAACAACGGAACCCGCACAACCGCACCCGCAGCGCCCATGGACGTAGACCAGGTTGCTTCAGCATAGCCATGTGGTGATTGCCACTGACTGCTATCACATCTGCTTGGACAGTCCTTGTCAGAAGAGGTTGAGATGGGAGAAGAAAAGGATGCATTGCACGGCGTTCAAAATTGGGAAATGGAATATAGAGGGGTCAAAAGTTATACGATACCCCAGATTTCAATAACACTCAAGTTTCGCAATTATGGTTGTAGTCTTGATCATCTCGTGTTGTCGCATGTGAAAGACTTGACTTTCTTGTACAAAATGAAACATTCCATGTGAAAACCTTCATCCCTCAAATTAGTAATCAAACGAGACTATTTGGCTGGAGAAAATAATAAGAGTGAAAATTCCGTTGCCAGGCACACTTTACTTCGTTCCTAGGCACCAAGGCACCCGTGTCGGCGTGGTGCCTGAACGTTGCCTGCTAGCTACCTAAGACAGCCTTGTACCACCATCAACCAACATCATCCTTGGCATCAGGACCAAACCCTACAAACACCATCCCACAAGCATACAACCTAAACATTCCACACTCCTATAAATCGGCCCAACTACCCCGCAAACATCATATCATCAGGAAACAGAAACAAGTGGATAAAAACATCCCGAAAGCACCCATCGCCAAGCACCCTCCAAAAAAAACAATGGAATACAAAACTACGCCTCTCTACGGCGGTGCAATCGCACTCGACCTACCCTCAGACTTTTCCGACGCCTCGTACGCCCCTATTCTTTCTACATGCCGCCTGCACCCAATCTAACATTCTCCATCCAGCTTAATCCGCCAGATCCCCTCTCACCAAGAAGTCTACCTCCACAACACGGGCTACACCAGCATCGTCGTCGAAATCCTCGAGTACGTCGACAAGCCCTCTGACGAAGAAGCGCTCCAGTACCATTTCGCCGACCTGGTCGATGGCACCGGCGACGCTACTACTATCGTTGCGCAGGGTACTGCTGCGATTAAATCTCTGTACGTTACTTATTGCCCATAGCCCTAACTCCCTTTGCTATTATTTGAACCTTGATTTTTGCAGAGTTCAAAGTGAGGCAATTTGCACGGGGAAAAAAGCAAGCTAACAGTACAATGGTAGACCACAAACCCCCATTCTTAGCTTGAATTTTATCCAAACACCGCCTGCACCCGCTCCCGGTGCTCCGGTAAGAAAGACGCCAGAGTATACCTTTATCCAGCTTCTTGTCGTGCGATTGAAGGAACAGGGTACGGATGTAAGTTTTTCGCTTTCCTTTGCTTCCCGTCTGTCCCACTCCCTTTTACTACTTGCTTTTTCTTTTTGGACTGGAGAGATGTGTAGGTTTGCTAATGCGAAAAAAAAAAGATTCTCATTTCGATAAATACGCCGCATTACGCAGGTGAGTATGTTCCAGCTGCTGCGGCAGGTGAAGAGACGCAATTGATGCGGGAGGCAAAGGCTATGAGAGAGAGGATGCTGGAGAGTTTTGAGATCAAGGAGTGGGGTTTATTTGATGGTTAGATCGGGTTGGGTTTGGGACGGGAGTGATAGGTAGGTATATTGGCCAGGGGAAAGAATGGAACAACAAAGTAGAATAGATCAAATCAAACCAAATCAAAGACATAGCCTAAGGCAGAATATTTACTTGAACCTCATGTTTGTATTCATGTTTTAATTTTGCTTCTCTTTAAAGCTATCCAAGACGTATATGGCACTGACAACCCATAAACAGCGCTGGAGAGTGATATATCTTTAGCTTCCAACTGCTCTATCTACTAACTACCGACTATCAACTACTCCAGCCACTAACTTCCAGCTACTCTAACTGCTTACTCCACCACCTACCTTCTCCCTTGAAACCCAGCTCCTCAACCACTCTAACTTCCTTACTTTCTCGATCCACCAACTCCATCCAACAAACCAACATGACTCAAAACCACCAGCCATCCAAAGCGACTCCACATACCTACTTGATCGATACTATGTACATAGTTCCTTAGAAGAAAACAATTACATATTTCTAACATCTCGACTATCCATTATCAATTCCAAAAACATTTCTCTCGCTGGGCTTTCAACCATGTATGTAAATTTTACGTATGCATTTATTCTACTCTGTCCATAGCGTACATAATAAAATGCTGTCTAGGGTGATGGACACTGGACAAGTAGCAAGGGAAAATATTCTATACTCGGCGTAAATCATCTTAACTAACTATATAGCATAAATCTCCGATTGAATATTTCCATGTAGCTATTCATCTCACTTTGCTCTTTAGGAACAAAAAAAGCACAAGCCCAATCCTACATACAAATATACAACACACCACGCCTCTTATGCAATTCTTTTTCAGAAAGTTTCCTTACACACTATAACACCGAGAAGTATGTACATTTCACTGCAGTCGTTAAAAACAGAAGAAGAAAAAATGAATGAGTTTTGAGTAGGTATACTTCATTCATGCATTTTGATTTTCATAAAAGCCTTTCCCAAATGCGCTCCCGTGTCTATCTATATTCATTTGTACCCCTCCTTACATACATCATGACATCTTGTTTTTTTTTTTAAAAAAAACAATGACGTTGCAACACCATCACATGCTTACTCATTTTGACTTATTTCCCGATTCAAATACTCTACAACTCCTTTTCTACTGTCCACTATCCCCGCCGACTATCTCTGTCGACCTCCATCCATCACGTCATCGCCTTGTACGCGATTCATCCGCGTGGCCAGCACGCGATACACCATTACTAGATTGAGTAGCGAGAAAAGGCGAGGAAGGAACTTCAGCTGGCTTGCCGGTCGCTTGTATATCTTGCATAAGCGCAGGGTCAACCGGCATATCGAATGTGTTTTTTGAGTTTGCTGGGAAAAGTGCTGATAAACGTGGGTAGAGTGCTGTGGGGCTGTGAGTGGTATTGGAGTCGACGGTAGATCAGGAGGAGGCGCAGAACGTTGCAAGGGAGAAAAGACAGTAGGTGGTGTAGGCGTGAGCGTCTTCTGTATGGCATAGGCAGACGCTGATCGTGCTTCTGCGCGTGCCTGGTTCTGGCCCTGTCGCATGGCTGACAAACCCTTGTTCATCTCACTGCATTCGGGACAGTTTCTTATGACCTGACTGACAGTCTCTTTGATACGGACCCAGTGGTACAGCTCGGCAATGGCCGCAGTAGTCTTGTTGATGCCGCCATGCTGCTTGTGATGGATTTCCTGGGCAATCTCATACTGCTGCTTTGGGTCAGCAATCACCTCTTTGCCCTTGAGCCATAGCTTCTCAGGTTCATTGTCATTGCTAGGCGTCAGCTTGTAGTGGGTCGCAGCGCTACGAAGACGGCTCTTTTCTGCTCGGTCGGCGCCGTTGGGGTACTTTCCGTTCTTAAGGTAGAAGCGGATCTTGTCAAAACGCTCTTCGGACACAAACTCGTCGTCCTGGCCCAGGTCTCGACCGTAGATGATGGCATCGACGAGCTCACCAGGATACGACTTGAGGTTACCGCATCCCTTTACACGGCCGATGCGCTTGAAGCCAAGTCCGTCCCATATCCGACAGGAGGCAACATTGGTCTCGTAGACCAGATTGAAGACAGAATATGTATAGCCCTATACTTGTTAAGGCAACTTCTGCGCATCTCGACTATGCAAACGTACCAGCTTCGGAGCCCAATCCAGATACGTCTCGCCCATCAAACGACCGACACCGCGATTCCGCGACGCGTCTGTAACAAGAAAGCCGCCGTTACAGACGTGGCTCGACCGCCCGGGATAGTTTGGCTTGATGTAGAAACTCCCCAGACACTCCCTTTCCCAATCACAGCCTCGCCGGGCCATGTCGTGGAGCTCACGGCCGTCCTGTATTTCTCCCAGCAGCATAATAGCGCCGAAGACACCGAACCAGTACGGGCCGAAGCTGTCAAGAGGCAGTGGATCGACCGTGGGATATGTATCGCCCTTTTCAATTTCGCGGCCGAGCTGATCGCACAAGTATGCCAGCAGCGTAAGCGGGACTTGGTTGGGCGCAGAAAAAGGTATGATTGTTGCGGTCGTGACGCGGTCGCGCAGAGTGACTTGACATGGCGCAATGCCTACAGGGAGAGGGCCACCAGGCGGAGGATAGGGAACATCGCCGGAGGTTCGATATATCACAGGCGCGCTGGGATCGTCCACCATCGCAGGCATGGCGGGCATGGCGGGCAGGTGGGGAGGAGGAAGGGCCACTGTAGTTTCCTGTCGCGCGCAATTAGCATTGTGGGGATGAAAATTATCAAGTTAAATGATGGAGTAAGCCAGTGGCAGCAAAAAATGCCGAGTGCGCAGCGTTGCGCGCCATGTTGGACAAAGAGATTGAGCAAGGCCGACAGGAATGACGTTTATGGTGTAGGACCTACCTAGCAGTGCCTGGAGGGGAGGGGGAGGGGGCCCTAGAGATAGTCAAGCAGGATGAGAGATACTGCCGTGATGTGGTGCTCGCGCTGGGTGCCTAGTTGAGTCCCGTTAGCGCTAACCACTTGGGCCGACGAATCAGGGCCACTCATTTGTTCAATGTAGTGAGCAAAGACAGGCATGTATACACTGACGGTTGAATTGCAGTCTCCCTAGTTGAAACACCAAATTAACCATCAGGACGTCCAGCTCACTTCACTCGCACAGGAACAGGCTTTGCTGTCGGAAATGGAAAAGAAAATGATTGGATTGCGACATAACGCCGTGCAATGGTCAAACGTTATCCTACAAACATGGACAATGCAGGACAGAAACCCAACAGCCTTTGTGGATATCAATGATAATTTGTACAAATGAAACAACGCAAGGTCAAGGCCTTTTCGTTGTGGCGACACACATGGGAAAGGTATTATGTAAGCTAAAAGAAACAAAAAAATAGTCCTTCATTCACACGCACGACTAACATGTCTGCATCTGGTATGGATCTAAACCCTTCCCTTGTTGCAAATCAAACCATTTAGTGAGGGGCCATGGCAGTGTACAGCAAGTTGCCTGCCTCGTCGACATACTGAATGGTCTGCTTGGTGTAGCAGTAGCCAGACTCCTGCCATGGCAGAGATGGGTGGCTGGAGGAGCCGTTGCTGGGCGAGCTGGTTCCAGGGCTGCTGGGCTGGCCGTAGGATGGTTCGCCAGACTCCTCGTAGCCTTCTCCCTCGGGCATAGGAGTGTCGAGAGGAGTTGGGACATAGGTGAAAGGCTTGCCAGCGGGCAGGTGCTCAGTAGCCTTGGGGAGAACAGTGTAAGGAGCGCTGAGGTCAGGGAGCTCATCGTCAGAGGCAGCAGGCTTGGCCTTGTTGCACTTGACGGCGATGTGGAAGTTGGGGAGAGTGTCGGGGTCGATTTCACCGTTGACACCGACAACCTTGTAGTACAGGTTCTCCTTGAGGTACGACTCAATGTTCTCGGGGGTAAGATCCTCGAGCTCACCGGCAGCCTGCTTGCCCTGAAGACACGAGGTCAAGGTCAAAGAGCCTTCGGTCATGAGGGGCTGAGAAGCGTTGGAGCCACCGGCCATCATTCCACCGAGGATACCGTAGGAACCAACGTAGTTGGGAGCCTGGGTGTAGTCGGTGCTTGGGTCGTAAGGAGCCTCGCCGTCGCTGCCAGCTACGCCAGTGCCGAGAGGAACGCTAGCGGAGGTGGTCGAGTTGGCGGGGATGGCGTAGGGAGCAGTCGAGTTGGTAGTCGAGTTGCTGGCCTTGCCAACAAAGCAGTGAACGGTGTAAGAGCCCTGAAGAGCGTACTTGTCGGCGGTGACGGAAAGGATTGTGTTGTACTCGCCCTCCTGGATTCGGCGACCCATGTACTGGCCAGTTGGAGAGACATCGCTGTCACGCTTGCTCATGCCCCGGCCACCTGCGCCATAAAGCGAGTTGATGGCGCGGACAACTTGGTCGCGGGAGTTGGAGCTAGTCTCGGGGTAGAAGTATCCAAGAGTGCGAGTCTCGTAGACGTCTTGCGAGGTGTAGTAGTTACCGGCAGCGTCCTTTGTGAAAGGCTTCAGAGGAGTGTATGCGTTCTTGGGCTCGCCCTGGTTCCACTGGGCCATGGGGCGCATGACGTTACCATTGGCAACGTAGGTGTTGGGTGTGACGAGCTGGAGCATGGCAAGAAGACGATCAATGTTGGTGTGGTGGAGCCAGAAGACTGGGTCGAAAGCAGCGACATCAAGATAGGCCATGTGGCCGCCGCTGTCACCACCAGCCAAGGTGTGAATGAGATCGTGGATAGACTCGATGCTGTCGACACCACCGCCGCTCAGAGAGGTGCGGACACCAATGGCCGAAGTGCTGGCGGCACCCCAGTTGGGGTTGCTAGAGAAGAGGGAAAAGATACGGTCACGGATGGAGAGGCGTGCAGATGTGAAACGGGCGTTCATCTCGTTATTGTTGCTGCGGGTAGGGTTAGAGACAGGGCGACGAAGCGTCTCGGGCCAGTTGTTCCATGGACCTCCGCCCATCTCAGAAGGAAGCGAGTTACCCCAGCTGTACTTGTACAGTGGGTTGGCGATGGTAACAGTGCCTTGTGGCTTGGTGACCCTGACAGTCTGGTCGCGGATCTGGGTCGGGACGACAGGGCCGCCAGCTGGATCCTTGGCGTAGTCCCAGAAGGGCATGCGGAGAGTAGAAGCAGCATTGAGCAGGCGTTGCTGCTGGTTGCCAGGGAATTCGCGAATGACCTCGAGAACGCTCTGGTACCAAGCTTGCTGTAATCAAGTTGTCAGTTGTGATCAAACCATAGGGGGAGGCGTGTTCAATCAAAGAAAACATACCTCATAGGCAGCAAGGTAGGGCCTGTGCCAGGAACCAAAAAGGGTCATGCCGTGGGGGCAGAAACCAGCATTGTTGACCAGAGGAGAAGGGAATGAGTTCCAGCTGACAAAAGGACGGCCGTGGACACCAGAGACCTGGTAGAAGGACAGGACATCACGCTTGTCCTTTGCCATGAACCTCTCCATACCGAGGAGGAACAGGTTCCACTGGTCGGCATTGCGGGCCAAGTCGCGGATTTCGAGACGGGGAGCAGAAGAGCTTCCGCCATTGCACTCGCCGTTGGAAGCGTAACCAGCACTGCAGACTCCTTTGATGGGAATGGCGTTTCTTGACTGGCGTTTCTGGAGCTCACTCTCAATCTCGTGGAGGTGGCGCTCGATCAGAGCAGGGTTGACATGGGGGTGCTTGGCGCCGTGCTGGAAAGCGACGGAGAACTGAAGAACCGACAAGAAGGCAAAGAGCATGCTCATCATGCCGGCGGGCTTGCTGAAGTTTGCCATTGTGGGCGAGGGTTTGCTAAGCTTTTCTGGATGAGGGTAGATATAAACGACGGGATAGGCCAAGGGCCAAACGAGGGACAGGATTCCAGAAGAGGCGAAGAATGGAGCGGTGTGAATTACAAGGCGAAAGCTAATGAGCGTAACGACCACTTGGACACGGAGCCAACAGGTCAAAAAAGAAAAAGAAAAAGGAAGTGCTGTTCAGAAACCTCGACGTCGAAAAACAACGAGGAATCAGAGGGACGGCTTGAGGTGTGGACAAGGGGGGCGGGCGTGCAGGACCATGATATATCGAGGTATTCCTGTTTTTAGCCCATGCTTAACTGGGCGATGGACCCGGCTGTTGGTGGCCCATTTGGACGCCAGGCGCTCGAGGGGTGAGGTAGATTTGTCGTCTGGATGGTCCATGACAGCGCCAACCGTGCATGATTGGCCAGGGCAGCGCGCTCAGTGGACTAGGTGGATCGCCCCAGCTTGTCCCGAAACGACGCACGACGACCGATCTGCACGGCCTGCCCCTGACTTGGCTGCAACCGGGCAAGCCATGCTACGCCTGAGCCAAGAGGCCGTTAACTGTTAGCGCCCTGGGGGAAAGAAGCGAAGGGGTCGGGGTGCCGGGATTAGCATTTGGCGAAACATGGCACGCGGCCGTCAGCGGATGCGAGAGAGCGAGAGAAGATGAGAGAGAGATGGAGAGTCTCACGGGGAGGCATAGCAGAGGGGGGATATAGGACGGGGTGGCGGTGAAAGGGCTGCGACAGAAAAGTGGATGGGGAGAGAAAGAGGGAGAGAAGGAGGAAAGCGGCAGGCGGCGGACGAGTCAAGCGACGCCGCTTGCACCGCCACGCCACGGCTTGACCATGACCACGACCACGACCATCACCATGAATGGCTCTGCACACGCCCCCAATACAGCACCACGCGCCCGTCCTAGGCCCCTTTGAGCGTCGCCCTCGTCTGCCAGCAACCGTTCGCCAGCACCGCGCACATGCAATATCTACTCGTCCCCCGCGAACCAATGCACTCGCACTCGCTCACAATGCCCACCGGCCGTCTTCATCTCGGTGCGCCGCTCGCTGTCCACATCGAGGGGCAACATGTCATGCTCAGGCTTGTGCCGCCAGGCCCCCACTGCTCGCCTCTTCTGTACGCATTCCTGTCGCCTCTCTTCTATAGCTTGCGGCCTTTTTCCCAAAACGATTTCGGCCTTGTTTCACCATGTTTCTCGCAGCGGCCTCCACCCTTCGCCGACAATAGGTCCCCTCTCTCCTTGCCCACTGTCGTTTCACCAATCCTATTTTTTGCACATCATCAAGGCTTGGTCCTGCTCAAGCTTTTTGCCTTCTGTGGAGAATGTTTTATCGATACAATGTCGACGGCTCGATGGAGCCCTCAACAAGCTTGTGGAGTCGTGCCCATGTGCCAAAATCGTCATTCATCATGGCCGCCTCGCTTCAGCTCACCTGTTTTGGGCCACTTTTTGTGAAAAGTCTTGCCGGAAATAGTCAGCCACGCTACTCAACGCGCGTTGCGCCACGCACGCCTCCGCACCCTCCTAGAATGCTGTTTCACCACAACCCTACCCTCCCTCTTCCGCAAAAAATAACTTACTACCGTCAGCCCCCAAGACCAGCCAACCGGTCTAACTTTGCCATATCGAATGCCTTATGGTACCCTGTCTTCCCATCCGTACCATCCTGTTCCAACATTCTCGATTCTTTGATCTTCGGCTAGAACACACAACCGCCGCCAAAACAAACCCCATCCCGCACGGCTTGTTACCAATTGTGGGCTTTGCCAGCTAGCTAGCCAGTCTTCCAGATGGCAAAAGAACAAAAAAGTATCATCGTTCCCGTCATCGTCATGCTTGGCTCTCAACGTAGACTTTTCCAGAGCAGTCTAACTCTTTCTCCATGTCACCAAGACCGAAATGGTTGTTCTGACCAAGATGTACTTCCTCACCATATGGTGCTTACTCACAATGGAGATATGTCGCCATATCATGGCCCCATATCCGTCTTCGCATCTCAGCGCCATGTCGACATCCCGAAGTGCCCGCACGCTTATTGCCCAGGACCACCCGCCATATTTGGACTACAGTCTAGCCCCAAAATGGACACAGCTCACTTCCACAGGTCCTCGGCTCACCCTGAACTAGCTCCCTCTTTGCGTTTCAAAGGCGACAAACTAACATCTAGTGACTGTGACGACCGTGGGAATACACTTTTTAGCCTCTGACTTCCAAAACTCTGTTTGCCTAGCCTCCCTGGTTATGGCCTGTAGCTAAGCGACAAGCGGCTGGTCCGCCAATTCGGAGGGCCAGGGACAGGGACAGAGTGCTGACCCACGTCTTTGGTTACGATACGAGCGCTGCGGCTGAAGACTCAGCGCGCATGTTTTTCTGTGTATACCGCCCTGGCCGTCAGCTTACGTTCATGGCATAGCGCATAACACTTACGTGCATGTAGTCAAAGTGGACCGATGATGTTATGATTGTTGCGTGTGATTTTCTGCAATCCAACTAGCCCCGAAACAGCACACAGAAAGGCCCGAAATGCCAAACTCGGGGCTCACGCCACAATCCTGGGTGCCTGGCTACTATGTCTTGATACACATGGCAGCTCAGCGCCAAGTATCGAGACAGGCGTGCCGAGCTGCACTATTGTCCAGCCACTCCTTGAGTCGAGCGGGGTGATTTCTCCCTTAACGGGCCCCCTGGATATACACCGTTTCTGGGGGTTTAACATATCCTGGTACGCCTGAGATTGAGCAACCATTTTATTCTACTCTGCTTTGTGCACAGCAGCTTCAGCACAGAGCACCCACAAAAGAGGGGGGAAAAATCCCAATCCCAATCTATAATACCCTCTGTTAAAAATTCTTCTCCTATCCGGCACCCGAGATCCTTCTTTACGTTGGCATTGACGGAACATACCATGCACACATGTATAGCATAAATCCTACCATATTCCTTCTGGTCTTTGCGCTAAATCCGTTACGCTATGCGCATTTATCCATTATTAATTGCTCAATTAACTCCTCGAGGGTCTAGAAGCTGAGGAGGGACACATCGCATGTACATGATATAAAGTGCTGTGCATATATATAAACAGGACCAAGCGATAGACGGCAAAAGGGTCAAAAAAAGAAAAAGAAAAATTCAACATAATAGTTGCTGCGACAAAGACACCGGCCAGACCGATTTTTACTTTTTACTTTTTCTCTCTCAACTACATACCGCTACACAAATCACCACCGTACTATTCAAGAATAAAGGAGATAACTATACAAAAGCTATTTCTTCCAATAATCTATCACCGCAGTAAAAGCTAACCTGTATCTTTCCAATAATTCACATGATAAGGTAGAACAAAAACCTCATATATATTTGCTGCACCCACGAAAGAATATTTTCCTTCTCAACATTCTTATACCCTCTTATCTTTGACCACCCCCAACTCCCCCGTCACCCAGTACAATGAAGAAAAAAAAACAAAAATCAAAATCAAAAGAAGAAGAAACACTCTTTCTCGCCTTTCCCCTACTGTTGTAACCTACCTCTACACAAGCCCCGACGCGCAAGTACGAACGGTAACCTAACCTAAGACGCGATTCTAACAAGGAAGCGTAAAAAAAAATCTCCCACCCAAAACAATAACAACAATAATAACAGAAAATGAATAAACGAATGAATATTCTCGATCCACCCCACCCCCAACCAGCTACATTGATTGTCCCAACTAACTTGGAAAATTCTAGACACGAAAAAAAAGCTACTACTACCACAAAGGGAAAGAAAAGAGAGAGAGAGAGAGTCAAGCAAAAGGAATGCCGTGAATATAAAAAAATAAATAAAGAGTAGTAAAAAAGATATAAAGAAAGTGGGGTATATAACCAACACAGCAACGACGACAACGACAACAGCAGCAACAGCAACAACGACCTTTTCTCTTCTTGTCCATTGATTTCCCTCCGCCAAAGCTCGACTGTATATTTTCCCGAAGCAGAAAATACTCCCACATTTCACTTTTTTTTGTTCTTCTCTTCCTCCTTACAGCCACGAAGCATGCCTTTACTCCATCTCCCAATTTCCTGTCCATAACTTAAAAGAGTACGCGAAGGAAAAATTCACCAATCTTACCCCCTTTCACTTAGCCACTCTCTATTATCTTCCCACAACCAAGCTATCAAAGCTCATTACCTACTGAAACGCACCTCGAATCTTCGCATATAATTCAGTATCCAAAAAGTTATAATTGGGATCGGAAAAGCAAAATGGCGCACGGAGCAGCGTCTCAGCTGTAGGTCGTTCCATGGGATCAATGGTGAAGCAATCATACATGAAGCTGAGGCCCTCGACACCAATGACCCGACTGACATCCTCAGGAATAGGAGGCGCTTGGTTCAAACTACCGAGCTTGTAAATGGCCCCAATGGCTTCTTCCTTGGACCACGGCCGCTTGCCTGCAAACATTTCGAGCACCACGCACCCCAGGGACCAAATGTCCACCTTGGCTGAGTAGCCTTGACCCTGGGATCGGATTACTTCGGGCGCCATCCAGAAGACAGAGCCTTGCATGCTGTTTGTAACATCGTTGCCGTAAATGTTGTCCGTCTTTTTGGAAATACCAAAATCCGAAATCTTGCATGTGCCGTCAAGGTCGAGGAGGATGTTGTCGGCTTTGAGATCGCGGTGCAGGATACCTTCGCGATGGAGGTACGAGAGACCGAGTAACGTCTGCCGAGTCAGGGACGAAACCACGCTTTCTTCAAACTTGCCATGCTTGCGAATACACGACCCTACCGAGCCACCAGAAATGTACTCGAGGAAGATGGAAATGCTATACTCCTTGCGTTCACAACCGAGATATTGCACAATGTTGGGATGGTCCAAATGCTGCATCGTGTCGATTTCTTGATCCAGACTCTTGACCAGCTCCTTGATCTTGTCTTTGTCTGATCCTGCGGCTTTGGCATTGACTTCGACTTGTTTGACAGCAATCAGCTCACCAGTCGTAATGTTCATACCCAGATACACTCGACCGAACGTGCCCTTGCCAATCAATTGACCCTTCATCCATTTGAAGGTTGGCTGGCGTGACGGCATGTTGGAAAGGTAGTCCTGGGGAATCGTCTCCATGACAAGACGCGATCCACGCTGTGGTCGAACTTGTTCCGTCCTGGCATTAAACATCTTGGTCGACTTTCTCCTTATGATATCGCCACCATTGCGCAACGTAGCAACGCGTGATGGCCCTGGCCCAGCAGGCATATGGCCCGGAAGGTTTCTGTTCTCAAGTGGCTGGTACTGAGACTTGACAACTTCACGAATGGACTTTGTACGCCCCAAACCAGCGCCTGACTTGCGCATGTTGCGCTGTGCAATCGACTGCAGCCCAGTACCACCCCGATGTAGAGATGAATTTGGAGGCATGGGATCAGCCGGCAGAGGCTTGTTCTCTGGGATAATATCTGCAGATGGATCTAGATCTGCCTCTTCAAGCATGGGCTGGTCAAGGTTGACGTTGGGGAAAAGCTCGTCGAGGTGGTCCACGAGGGCTTCGGCTGGTGGACGGTTTGCCCAGACATCGCTGGCAAATGATTCGCGACGGTTGAACTTGCTCGTGTCGTCTGGCGAGTCTGTCCATGTCGTTGACGCGGCTGATTCGGGATGGAAATCACTGGGCTGGGAGTCGGCGTCGCCCGTTGCGCTTTGCTCGGCGGACTTTTCCGTTACCTGTGCTAGTGAATTCTTTGATCTCTGAGTTTTAAGTCGCAGGTTCGGCCTGCGACTACGGGAATTGATTCGGGACACGGGCACATCCTTTTCTGGTGGGGGAGGACCAGCTCGTCCTGCGAGTGGTGCTTGGAACAGACCATCATCAGAATCATCGTCGTCCGCATCCATTGGATCAAGGTTGGGAGACTTTGTGATGAAAGAGACCCTGGCTTCCTCAAAGTCGTGGGTGGGTCCATACACGGACGCTCTCGAGGGTTCTCTGCTGAGTCCAGATCCGGATTCTTGCGCGGTATGAGGGCTTCGGCTTCGCCCTGGCGATGGGGCTCGATCATTGCGCGACTTGGAGCCTGCAAAATCTGGCACCGAAATGGCAAGGTCTGGCCTGTCGGGCGAGGAAACATCTCCAAAAGCTTCTTCATAGTCAGGGATTCTGAACGGTATATTGCCTTTGCTCATGGTAAATTCACCAGGGCTGCGGGGCGACCCACCTGGAGTATTTCGACCGGAACCAGGCCTAGCGCCGAAACCGTTTTCTTGGAGTACCTGCTGCGAGGGCCGGAGACCGTCTGGTGAGCCCTCATCCTTGGGTGGAGGTGTTGGGGCCTTGTTCGGTGCTCTGTTGGCTGCTCCAATACCGGCTCCCATGTTACCAGCTCCAATGATGGCGGCAGCAATGCCGCCTAGGCCGCTGGCACCCTGAGGTATGGCCTTTCGTTTCTCTGGCTGTGATTCGGCCGAAAGGCGCTTTGATTGGCCGTCATCACTCTCCGGCCACGAACCCCTACTTTTGTTCCTTGATAATGAGTTAGCTTTCAATAGGGTACTGGTATCAGCTGGCACAGGTGGCGGCTCTCTCAAGGGCACGAGCTGTTTGTTCTTGCGCTGTTGATCGTCAAATGGCTTCTTCAGGTCCTCATAAGGCGAAGCGCGTGGCTCGTCAAAGTCGATAACGCGTTGGCTTCGGTAGCTGATGCTGTCGCTCGTCGCCGAGTTGAGATCAGGACTTTGTCCGTTCATTTTGGGGAAGCGGCTCTTGAGATACTCCTCTTGTTTCCGCTTCATCTCCCTGCGATGCTCTTCTGCAGCAGCTTCAAGTAGCTTTCGTCGTTCTTCCTCGGATACGTCACCACGCGAATCCCAGGACGACTCTGGCGGCCTACTGCTGCTACTACTGCCACCTGCACCATTGCTATTCAACCTGTCGGCTGCATCACTAGGCAAAAGTTCATTCTTCTCTGCCATCTTACGCAACGCTGCGCTCTTGTCGGGGACTAGTGTGGATTCTCCCGACTTTGCGCCAGGCGAGTCTAGCTGGGTGTCTGCATTGAGTCGTGAGTGTGCATCATCATCTCGGGCAGATACTTGAGGAACCGAGACACCCAACCCAGTGGATGATGACGCGGCTGTCCTCTCGGAAGGTATCTTGACGAAGATCTTCAGCTCGCCAAAGCGATTTCCGTATTTTGACCGAGCCTTGAGCAAGCTGGAGTCAGAAAGCGGATGATCATGTTCATATTGGCCAGGGACGGTAAGGTGAAGCTCGACCCCAGGCCTCTGACTCAAGCCTGGGTTTAGCTCCTCACAACAAAGGGTCCGCAACGCAGTCGCCGAGTCGGCGTTGGTGATGTCAACTAGGCGATAGTTCCAGCGATCAGGTGTAACAAACGCAAACTTTCTGTCCTCTTTTGCAGCGCGGCTGCGTCCAGCAGTGCGGTTGTCTGAATCCGTCTGTGCAGAGCGCCCGGATGCAGGCCGGTCGTTTAGAGAAGTTTCACTCGAATTCATGGCAGACTTTCCAAAAAATGACCCATTGGTGTGAGTGCGGTGGCTTGCTGGACTCGTTGGTGAATCTAGACTAGTGTCATCTGCAGAAGGATGGTTTTCCTTCTTGCGTCCGCCCATGATTTTCTTGAAGAAACCCTTTTCGTGGTCCTTGGCGCTGGTCGGGATATCGCCGAGGACTGTGTTGGATCGCGTGCCTTCCCATGCATTCTTGCGATTCTCGTTGCGGCTCTCGGACCTGCCATCAAAGGACCTACCAGAGGGCGGCCCGGAACCTGTGTTGGCAAAAGTTGAGTTGATAGACTCGGCGCTGTTGACGCGATTGTGGGGCGAATAGTAACGGGATCCTTGAGTGCTCAGGCCTGCGCTAAGCTGCGAGCCGTTTGTAGCAAGTCGAGCTGTTGATAGACCTGGGCTGTGTTGCGGGCTTGACTGACGGTGGGTTCCAGCGCCCAGTGACGATGGCCCAAACTCAGAAGAAGTATTTGGGCTGTGTCGTGTCTGCTTGACATCGAGGCCTTGGAGCACCTCTCTCGAGTAGGGGCTGCGCGAGGGTCCCTCTGAAAAGTCGGGCGTCGGCCCCAGGCCGGGAACAGTAAAGTTACGCTGTTGTATGGAGATGCGTCTGGGTGGGTTTGTGGTTGCGCCTGGGGAATGCACAAACAGCTGGCGACCTGGGCTCTCTTCACCGTTGCCGGCCGTTGTTGGCGTCGAGCCAAAGTCCATGCCCCGGGAGCCAAGGTAGGGTGAGTTCTCTACGGTGCCTTCTGTGCCTGCGCTCGTCATACCAGTATCAGCGCGCTGGGGCGGAGGCCGATATGAATGGCTGGGTCCGCTCTCAACAATTGCGCGAACGAGCCTGCGGAGTTTGCGGCCTTCGTCCCTCTCTCTGTTCTGGTCCCAACCTGTGCCGCTTGCTGTGCACTGCTTGGCTAGCTGTGGAAAAATAACCTGGTGCATCATAGCAACGTTTCCCTTGCTTCCGTGGCCGCGTCCAATGTCCAGGAATTTGGAACCCTCAAGTCCCAGCGTCCTGAACGTCTCCTGCCAGTCGCGCGAAAAGCCATTGGTTGCCAACCATTGCTGAACACGCTCAGCAGGCCATTGCATAGACGCATCGTGCGGAGATATCGGGGTAGTGCCGTTGCTTTCTGTGCGGTAGTAGACACTGCCGTGAGACTGGGCCATTGGGTTTTGCAGGGTTGCCGTGGGAGGGCCGGGCGAGTCGTAGGCATTGTTTCTGTCAATGGGTATGTTAAGATTGTTGTTTCGTCCATTGGGCGTGGGCGGCACATTGTAGCCATTGCTGGAGCCATACTGGACGCTCTGCACGCTGTCGAGGAGAGTGCTGGAAAAGCCCTGGTTTGAGCCATCCGTCGTGGCGGAGTGGTTGTCGTCTCTGTAGTAGGGCTCCGAGTAGCCTCTCGAGGTATGTAGTGGGGGAATGCCGACGCCTGGTCCAAATGACTCGCCGCCGGGGATATAGGTAGCCGAGGTCAGAGGAGGCTCGCGTTCGACGGGAATCTGCTGGGGCGGCGGAGGGCCCGGCGGCGGAGGAATGTTGTGAGGGTAGTTGCGGTACTGGCCCGGGTCGTAGCCTGGTTGTTGGTACTGAGGCCTTGGAGGCCCCCAGCTGTTTGCGTGTGGGGGAGGGGGGATGGGGATGCCACCCAGATTGTTGTAACCCGTTGGCCGTGGCGGCGGCGGGGGGAGCGCAATATGGCCAGCGGGCGTGCTCGAAGGCTGCGGCGGGGGGGGCGGGATGTACTGATGCATGGCGGCTGGGCGCTGGCGGTGATGAGCAGATCAGCAGTGGTATGCGCCCTGGCGCGCACGCTCGCAGGAAGGAGGAAGAGGACGACGACGGCGACGGCGAGTTCTCAACGACGACAGCGACGATGGATGGAGCTCGCCAAGCCAGTTCAGTCCCCAATGGCGTCAGGGATGACGACGACGGCAGCGGCGGGGGTGCTTGGGCAGCACGAGGCGGGTGTGGAGGGCGGAGGTATAGCGGGTTGGATGATTTGCCTGGGGGAATAGGTTGGACGGGGTTGTTTGTCGGGCGTAGGTGGGCATGTCTCGCCAGCAGCTGGGGCGGGCAGAAGAGAGTGGGATGAGACAGGTCAAGGGCGGCGTCTCATGACGAGCAGCCGCTGCCAGCTGTAGCCTTGTCGCAAGCAAGCCTGGGCTGCTGTGTCTGTGACGGGGCGTGGAAATGTCCTGGACTTTGGTGGTACCTTTTCTCAGGTATGCTGTCGATCCAGGACGCGCGGGTGGGTCTGCCGCAGCTAGCTCGACTACTGCAATGCAATACCCTCTATGGTGCGGAGTCCAAGACCTGGCGAGACACCGACACACATGGACACTGGGGAACGCGCAAAACAGGCCTGGGGGCGTCGCAGCACAAGCGAGCGAGCGAGCGCGGGCAGTCGACAATAGAGGCCGAGGCGGAGGCGCGAGCGCGGGCGCTTGGAGGAATGAAGCAGTGTGTGTGCTCGGCCGTTGCAACAAAGACGGGACGAGAGAGTGGGCGGATGCAGGGACGCGACCGCTTCCGACGGCGATGCTGGCGACGGTGTTGGCGATGGCGATAGTAATGGGTGCGCGCAAATGAGCGTCCAAGAGTGCGAACAGGCGGAATTAAAGCAGAGCAGAGCAGAGTGGAATAGACAGAGTATGTAGAGTCGAGCAGAGCAGAGCAGAGCAGAGCGGAGCAGGCCCAAAGGGGACAGTGCACGTCTCCAGGACGGGATGAGGGGCAGCAGACGAGAAGGAAGGAACAAAGGCGTACGAATGGATGGATAGATGGATGGATGAACGGGCATGGCATGGAACAGCCGTGTGATTTGCTACCACATACGCCCGTCAGCGTCGTATGCTTCAGATTTGAACGTCTTCGGCCGCCCCGTTATGCCGTCTGCCTGCTGCCTTTCTATATTCATGTCACGCGAGCCGTGGCGGTGCAGTGCCTCATTGTGGCGCATGCACCTAAGAGCGCCACCCAGACAAGACATATCTATGTATACTACATATATGTAATACCTACTTACCTATGTACTGTATACGCACACACTATATGCATACTACTCAGCGGCATTCCCGGAGTATCAATGCTAGCCCTTAATGTACCGCCCCTTGGTTCACCGTCCAACACCCGAGCCGCCCAAGGAACATGCTGGATATATCCCAGCAACATGTCAGCATTGCTCCTACCTGCTCCAGCTGCACTCTTCTCAGATCAGTCGACAACACACCTTCTTGTACATGTATCTCGTGGATTGTTATCGGCCTTGTTGTCCCCATCTAGCCCATCTCCGCGGACAGTATTTGGAAAACATGAAACAATCCATGTTGAAGTCGGGTGAGGGGCAAGTAGCAGCCTAGAGAGAGACTGACATTCTAAAGCCCTGCAAAATTCGCTTTGGGTGTTCTTTCCGATCCAGTAAGAGGACAAATTGTCCGTTTTAAGAATCCCAAGCCTTTGTCAAATTCCCCATGATTCGTCTAGTCTGCACAAAATCTATCCAGACAGCTGTTGCTCCCAGGCCCTTGGGACCGTGCCTGTCTATCGAAGCAAAAATTCTGATTTTTTTTCAATACGCGGCCGGCATCACAGACAATGCAGACTGTCGGGGCCAATTATTCACCTGGTGCAATTTCACGTGGTGTGGGATACGAGCAAGCGCAGAGAAGTTAGGCAGATCAATGGGTACTGAGCAATCTAAGACCGAGAGGTTGGTATAAGACCGCCACTCACAAGAGAGCCGGCGCAGAGGCCGAAGCAATGACAATGGGAAGAAGCAAGAGAGAAGTAGTTTCGGTTCTGCAGATGGCGTAGTGCGACTAGTTGGCATGAGCTAACAGCAGAGCCTCATTCCAAAGTTAGCAACACACCACAAAACTTAATCGCGATTAACAGCATATGGCGAGACCATATCGCCATACCTTTTTTTTTCACCGTCTGAATTTATTCGTACCATCAGGCGACGTGCAGACAGCTTGCCGCGTATGGCGCATCCGTCTTGCGACGCACTCTAGTCTAGCCCACTGGCGAAGCGACTGAATCGTAGCTGCAACTGCATGCTTTTGGCAACCGACCATGGTCTCACGCCACCTGAGCTGACAGATACGGCGGCAGTCTGCACGTTGCGTTACTGCAGTGGTGCGGTATTCGCATACCCACTCAATGCATTCGCACGAGAGGCTCCCAACAAGGCCGTCGGCCGGCAAGACCCGGACATGACCTCATTGCTGCCATTGCGGTTTGCGTGCCTTTAAAAGAACCTGTCCCCAACCATGACCACAGCATTGTCCACAATTGAACACCTCTAGCTCAAAGCTTCTTTTAACATTGACACCTTGGCACCATGGCGCAGGATCTACGCTCCCAGGAGATCAAGAATCCCATTGACATCGCAGAGGCAAGCAACGACATGGCCGTATATACCATTAGGCGCTAGCTAATTGGGGCACAGTACCTCTTCCGCCGACTACAACAGGTCGGCGTCGAATCCATTCATGGCGTACCGGGCGACTACAACCTCGTTGCTCTCGACTACATTCCAAAGGTCGGCCTGAAATGGGTCGGCAACTGCAATGAGCTCAACGCTGGTACGTGACATACAGTCTTTTTCCTATAGTGCCCGCTGACGTTTTCCACGCAGGATACGCTGCCGATGGCTATGCGCGCGTCAAAGGCATTTCTGCGCTCGTCACTACATTCGGCGTTGGAGAGCTTTCCGCCGTCAACGCCATTGCTGGTGCTTACTCTGAATACGTGCCAATTGTGCACATTGTAGGCTATCCCTCGACCATCTCACAGAAGAATGGCGCCCTGCTTCACCACACGCTCGGAAACGGCGACTTTACCGTCTTCTCGCGCATGTCCAAGGAGATCTCATGTGCCGTTTCCATGCTCAACCACCAGCACGAGGCTGCTATGCTCATCGACAATGCCATCCGCGAGTGCTATCTCAAATCCAGGCCTGTCTACATTTCGCTGCCCAGTGACATGGTGACCAAGAAGGTCGACGGCGATCGGTTGAACACGCCCCTCGACCTCGAGTACCCGCCCAACGACCAAGAAGCTGAAGACTACGTTGTCGACGTCGTTCTAAAGTACCTCCATGCGGCCAAGAACCCCGTGGTTCTGGTTGACGCATGCGCCATTCGTCATCGCGCCCTCAAAGAGACGCATGAGTTTGTCAAGAAATCCGGCATCCCAACGTTTGTTGCACCCATGGGCAAGGGTGCAGTAGATGAGACGCTTCCCAACTACGGCGGCGTATACGCAGGCGATGGATCCAATGCTGGTGTTCGCGAGCGCGTCGAGTCGTCTGACCTTGTTATCAGCATCGGAGCCATCAAATCCGACTTCAACACGGCGGGCTTCACCATTCGCATGTCGCAGCTCAACACAATCGACCTGCACAGCTACGGCTGCAAAGTGCGCTACTCCGAGTATCCCAACGTACGCATGAACGGCGTTCTTTCCAAGGTCACCGCCAAGCTAGGCCAGCTCAACATCCAGTCCGGTCCCAGACCCAACAACGAGGTCCCCAAAGCCGAGGAAACAACCACCGACGATGCAATCAAGCACGCTTGGTTCTGGCCCAAACTCGGCCAATGGCTTCGCAAAGACGACATTCTCATTACCGAAACCGGCACGTCCAACTTTGGCGTCTGGGAAACTCGCTTCCCCGCAAACGTACGCGCCATTTCCCAAGTCCTCTGGGGCTCCATCGGCTACGCCACGGGCTCATGTCAAGGCGCTGCCCTCGCCGCCAAAGAAAGCAACATCAAGCGCACCATTCTCTTCACCGGCGACGGCTCCTTCCAGCTTACCGCTCAGGAAGTCTCCACCATGCTGCGCAACAAGCTGGCCCCCATCATCTTCGTCATCTGCAACAAGGGATACACCATTGAGCGCCTGATCCACGGCTGGGAAGACGCCTACAACGACGTCCAGGAGTGGCGGTACAAAGACATCCCAAGAGTCTTCGGTGCAGAAGAAGGAAGCGTCCTGACATACAGAGTCCAGACCAAGGACGAGGTCGAGAAGTTATTCCAAGACGAAGAATTTTCCAGCGGAGACACGAATAAAATGCGCTTTGTCGAGTTGGTCATGCCCTGGGATGATGCACCCGCCGCACTAAAGGCGGTTGCTGCCGCGGCAGCTAAGAGGAATGCAGAGTAGATCTTTTTCCTTTTTCCCCCTTTTCTTTTTTGTTTTTAAGATCAGATCCAAGAGGATAGATTAACGATGGAAATGAATGATGGGCTCTCTCTTCTCTCTCTTTTTCTTCCTTGTATGTACATAATATATTTGCATATTCGACCCTCCTCATTTCTTGAAACGTAGAATGATCACAAGGCTACATTTTTCTATCATAGATGCATCTTGGTATCTTTACGATTATTTCGCGTGAAAACATATGTTTGAAGGACTTGTTGTTGACGTTGATGATTGTATTTTCTGACTCCTTACTCTCTGCCAAAGTCCCGGTCTCTTCTCGTTTTCAACGATTCACAAAACACAAGCATAAAACACCATCCATCATCGTCCTTGCAACACCCCCCTCCTTTCAGAACACGTACCACCCCCCCTACGACATCACCACCCCAACCCCATCCACAATCCCCTCCTCGCAGCCCCATTACTCTCCGGCCCCGTATACCCTGCACTCCCATTCCCACTCCCACTCGCACCCGTCTGCACCGGCCTCGGCGGAGGAAACGTCGCCGTCGGCGTGCCTGTAAGATTCTGCACCGTAATCCAATTGGACGCGAGGACGCCAGCATCAGCAGCAGCAGCAGCAGCAGCTCTATTGGGGCCTCCTTGGCCGATTCTCGCACTCACTTCGACGCCAGCGTCACTTAGAAAACTGCGCACGTCAAATCCGACTCTGTTGGAGGCTAGTCCTGCGTATTTGGCGGGAATACTAAAGTTGGCGGGTTGGGCGAGGAGCACGAAGGTGTAGGAGTGGGGAATGTCGCCGACTGGCGGCGAGGGTTGTAGGTAAGGGACGGGGTTTTGCTCGGGGATAGTGAGGAAAGATGAGGACGAGGATGAGGGGAGAGTGGTGTTGGGGCGAGCCAGTGGAGGAGCGGAACGCGCGTGTTGTTTCGGGGTACGTCGATGTCAATCATGAACAGGATGAATTGCGCGTTGCTGCTGCTGGATTGGGGCGTGTAACCAATTGAGGGACGTTGGGCGGTTACTGTTTTTTTGTAATTAGGGACGTGTTTTGGTCATGGAGAAGAGGTAAACGTACCCGGTCGAGGAAGTAGTTCGCCAGGAGGAGAAACCGTGTCGTTGCCATTGTAGATTACTGTCAAGTTGCTGGGTCCGCCGCTCAGAGGAAAGCCCGGTGCTACGTCTGCCGTCGCGACGTGGGATGCGGCTAATAGCAATGTTGCTGCGTTGACGAGCTTGTTCATGTTGGTACTTTGGATTCTCTTTGAAGAGAGGTATGCAGTGGTTTGGAAAACCGGCAAAACATACGAAGTACGACCTTTATATTTAACCTTGCCAATTCTGGAACGTTGCTTGCCTCGGAATATTGACTGGTTACGCCGGATGTCCCTAGTCCATGACGTCGTTGACGCATGGCGGCTGCTTGTCACTTGCAGCCATGAAGATGTACCGGGCAAGGGTTACAATCTGCTGAAATGGCTCTTCGTCTCCCAAACACCAGTTTGCAGAGCAGACGGTGCAATAGCATGAGTTAGCCAACCATGTGTGCACGACTGCATTTGGTCTAAACTCTATCTTCTAGGAAACCTTATCTCCATTGTGTTTTTTTTTCATGCTGAAAACATTCGCATTTAATTGCTTGGCATTAACATTATGCCATTTTCCGTAACCCAGTTTATGCCCTGGTGATCATGTGGTCTCGCGCAGGCCCAACACCAATCCATTTGACCTTGACGCCGACAAACTTCTCAATATACTCGATGTAATTTCTAGCCTGATGAGGCAGGTCATACCAGCTGGTGGCGCCAGTCGTCGGCTTCTGCCAGCCAGGTAGCGTGTCGTACTGCACCTCGACTTCGGCAAGGATCTCGGGGTTGGCCGGGAAGCCATCGAGTTTCTGGCCCTTGTACGAGTATGCTGTGGCTACCTTGATTTCGGCAAAGTCGTCCAGGATATCCAGCTTGGTCAGGTTGATGGCAGTATAGTCGTTGCAAGCGTGCGAGTGCTTGACAACAACCAGATCGAGCCAACCGCAGCGGCGCTTGCGGCCGGTTGTTACACCGACCTCGTGGCCTACTTTCTGGAGTTTCTCGCCAACCTCGTTGAGCTGCTCGGTGGGGAAGGGACCACTGTTGATGTTAGACATTGAGTATTTGTTGTCGAAGGCATGTTGACTTACGATCCGACGCGGGTGGTGTAGGCCTTGACCACGCCAATGACTTCGGTCAGAGACCGCCATCCCAGGTTCAAACCTGTAATGACACCTCCAAGACCCGTATTCGACGATGTGACAAAGGGGTATGTGCCGTAGTCGATATCCAGCATGAGCGCGTTTGCGCCCTCAACCAAGATCTTTGCATTCTTCTCCTTGGCCGAAGCAAGGAGCGGGATCTGATCGACGACATAGGGAGCGAGCCTCTCACGGAGACCCTGGACGAGCATTAGCAACTGCATTATCTTTTGCACTAGCGACACAGTAACTGACCTTATACCTGGCGATTTCCTCGTCCACGTTGTACTTGAGGAGGTCGCCAAAGCGCTTCTGGAAGCCACCGGCAAGCCTCCTGAGCTTCGTCTCGAAGATAACCTCGTCGAACAAATCGCACATGCGGAGACCGCTCCTGGTCATCTTTGTGCTGTAGGCTGGGCCGATGCCCTTCTTAGTTGTGCCTGTGTCGCACCATCAGCACGCTGCAAAATCGTTGAACGTAGCCATTGATTCTCACCAATCATCTCTCCACCTAGCTCGACCTCCTCGAGGCCATCAGCCATCTGGTGGACATCAAAGACAACGTGGGCACGGTCCGAGATGAAGATGCGGCCATCGGTGTGCAGGCCATGCTTCTCGAGCGCCTCGAGTTCCTTGAAGAAGCTGGGTACGTGGACAACGCAGCCACTTCCAATGACATTGATACAGCCGGGATTGATGAGTCCGCTGGGGAGGATATGGAAGTCGTAGGTGACGCCGTGAGCGACAATGGTGTGGCCGGCGTTGTTACCACCCTGTGCGCGGCAGCAGATTTGCGACTCGTGGGCGAGGATGTCGGCAAGTTTGCCCTTTCCTTCGTCACCCCATTGGGCGCCGAGGACGACGGTGACAGGCATCGTGAAAAGACGGGGAACAGAAGAAGAGGAGGCGACGGGGCGGCTGGTGGGTTTTCAATCTGCCCATGGAGAAGCGGACTTGGCCGAGTTAGTCACCGCGGCCTGCAAAAAGATTTGCGGACGTGCCATGGTTAGCAAATCGAGCGCATGCGATTTTACGGGGGGCGCCGACACAGGCAGACGCACTACACACGTGGGCTGACTGTAGATCGTTGCGTTATATATTGTTAATTGAGGCGCTGCAAGAATTCTGTCCATCCTCGTTCTTCACAGCATCTTCGGCGTTGAACTCTCTCTCTCATTCTCTGCCCCGCCATGCCCCGCTATGCATTGCGCCATGCCGTTCTTTTCCGCACGAGCCAATGACGCACCATGTGCCACAACCACTTGCCATCTGCTACTACATACTACTATACATACACCATCGCCATGACAGCTGGGTTGTGAATCTCTGCTCAACTATTCACTTGTCCGTCCCATGAAGAGTACTGTGATCACGTCGATCTGGAAACTAAATAAATAAAGGAAACTTGAGTTCAAACAATGATATTTAACTGACTTTCTCTGCACAAGGGCGACCCGTACATAACAGCATGAAATGAACATCATAGAAATAATGAAATCCTACTTCCCAACATTCTTCTTTAAAGAAGGGCCAACAAAGATAAAAAAAAAACCCCCGCCCATCACTGCTTCTGCCACCACCACAGCCCACTAATCTCCCAGTACGCCTCACGAAAAGCATCAGGATTATCCCTCACATACTCCTCACAAGTCTCCACCCCCGTCTTCTCCCGATACGACTTTTCCCACTCCCTGCCTGCCCATTCTCCACAAAACGCCGTGTTAAACACAATCTTCAGATCCTGAAACCGCTGCTCAAAATCGCATCCTTGGCCACTAAACCGCGCAAGCGGCGAGCCCCAGTTCGCCGGATCAGGCTGCTTAACCGTCTGATTCACATGAGGAAAGAACTCATTATACCCGTCTGATTCACGGGGGAAAAGCCATACAGCAATACCATCAGCTGTCCACTCCATAGCATAAACACCACCAGACACACTGTTGAAAGATGTTCCATACGACGGAAGCTTCGAGTCCGCGTCCCCAGCAACTAGTTGCGTGTCACCGCCCTGCTGTGGAGCTTGAATGGAACAACCCATGTTCTTACCCTGACCTGCGGTATTCACGTCACAGTCGCTCGTAAGCATAGTGCCTGAGAAAAGGGACCTGATGGCTCCGTCTCCACCGTCGCCGGTAACAATGCTGCTGTTGTCGACTACACACCCAGCAGACGTATGCAGCGTAACCTTGCCGCTCTCATCGTCATTCACGCCTTCCAGTATATCTATCTCTCCACCTTCCGGCCACGCCTTCGACGCAGATAAGAGCCAGAATGCAGGCCACACGCCGCACTGTGATGCGGGCATGTGCCGTATATCAGCGATGAGCAGCCCCTGGTTCCATGTCTTTTTGCTCTCGAGTCGCACAGAGGCCCGGCCACTGGAGGATGCGTCTTTGCTTGTTGAGTCTACACCAAGATAGACGGACCGAGTGTGTGGTAGGTAGCCGATTAGACGCTGCGAGATGGCCGAGGAGAGAGTTTGATACTGGACAAATCCGTGGGTGGGGTCGGGATCAGAGAAAAAGTCAAAGGCTGGGAAGACGTTGTCGTAGATTAGGTTGTCGGTGAGAGCATATTGGGTGTTTGAGTTGGACTGGTTGTTTTTTTGCACTGCTTAAGAGAGGGAGGGTGGCTAGCACCGTGGACAAATGTAAGGAGCGCATTAGTGGATGTTGAGAGGTGAAGAGATTTGTATGAATGTTGAGTTTCTGGTACGAAATCTGGATGAATGGTGTGGTGTGCACGAGATGAACGAGGTCCTTGGTTGTGATACAAATGTACAAACAACAGAAGTGAATAGAATATATGGCAATTGGAGAGGTGACGAAAAGAAACGCTGTACTGCAACAATACCAGGAGCTCATTGTGGCCATTGTGGTGAAAGACTACGGTAGCTGTACATCCAGCTATCACCTTATTGATCCTCTATATTGGCCGATAAAGTCCTGTTCTCGACCTGTTCTTGAATACAGGGAATGAAAGTGAAGGGACGAGAAGATAGCACGAAGACATTCCAACGAAACACAGTTAACACTTGTCAATATATTCACATTTTTGACATCTTGGAGGCGCTTTCAGACTTTACACTAATTATCCCCTTCTCAGGCCACCGTTTGCGTCCACACTACACCGCTGCACTCTCCCCACCACTTTTCTTACTCTTCGGCACAATCTTGAGTGAAAAGTCCACATGCGGCACACCCTGGTGTATGCTACTCGTGCTCACAATGTCAATGTCGGCACAAACATACTTTTCAACATTGTGCTCTGTCAGTCCGCCACTGACCTCGACAAGGAACTGCTTTCTGTCACCCGTTCCCCGGCCCCACTTATCTTTCAAGTCCTTTGCAGCGACCTGCACGCCCTCGGGTGTGAAGTTGTCCAGCATGACGATATCTGCACCAGCCGCAATCGCCTCGTCAGCTTCCTCAAAAGACTGACACTCAACTTCAACTTTGATAGCAAAACCACCTGCAGCCTTGGCGGCCCTCACAGCATTCGTAATGCTTCCAGCAGCGACAATGTGATTGTCCTTTAGCATCGTCATAGCGCTCAGGTCAACGCGATGTGCGTCTACGCCACCAACCAGCATACCGTATTTTTCCACGAGGCGGAATCCAGGGGTAGTTTTCCGGGTTCCAGCGAGGATGTTGGGGTAGCCCGCGCCACGCAACAGAGTCAGCAGCCGATTGCTCTTCGTAGCGATTCCAGAGCAGCGAGCAAGCGTGTTGAGCGCCACACGCTCGCCGAGCAGAAGATGGCGGACTGGTCCGCGGACTGTGGCACAGTGCGTAATGGGTTGGAAAGACGTGCCTTCTTTAACATGCCACTCGATGCTGACCGTCGCGTCAAAATCCCTGATTAGAGAAAAAAAAGAAATTCAAATGTATACTGAAAAGAGGTGACTCACGTGCAGCCCAGTTGTCGGAATACTTCGTCGAAAAATGGCACACCGGCAACTATGCCCTGCTTCTTTGTCAGTTTTTCCAGGAATTGTAAATTGAGACAAACAAATGAGTTCGCCGCACCTCACTCTTGCCGAGTAACTTGGCCTCTGACATTTCCTCTCCTACGACAAACCCGCCGTAGTCGAAGCTCGGCGTGTCTTCCTCCAGCCATTCCGAGACAAATCGCTTGTATGTTTGTGGTAGGAGGTGCGCTACCGCGCCGTGTGCCGGGGCACCTTCAACCTTTGCCATGGCTGAGAGTCTGTTATGGTGTTTCTTTTCGAGAAGGGAGGTGACTCTTGTGGCTCTTTGTGTCTTTGCTGGTGGGAGGCGAGTATCCGCGAGGTTGTCGGAATCTCCGTCGGAACCAGCGCCGGCACTAAGCGGCCGCGCATCGGGCTCGTCGTATGCGGACCACCCGTTTGAGAACATTTCTACGCATGGTCCAGCATCTTGTTTACCTTTTCGGTATCTATATCACGTATGGAGGTATTGATAGAGAGGCTAGGTAGTATTTGCCTTTGGGGCGTGTTGGTCTGGTTTGGCCTGTGACTCCACGGTGGAATGCATTCACATGACAGGCTACTGAAGGCTGCGGTCTCAACAGTATACTAGACACAATTACATATTTCATCTTGATTTAAAAACTTCTGTATCATTAGTTCAGATATACTCAGACATGTCAAAGGAAAGTGCATCATTACTGTTGAGGTTGACTGCAACAGGCGCTTCTCTGCTAAGGCACAGAGAGCTAGATAGGGAGGAGACTTCAAAATGAGCCAAACAACCCACGCTTCCAGGGAAATCCATCTCGTAACCATAAACCATTACAACTCAAGAGATACATATCTTACTGCCCTGGACGAGCATCAAGATTATCATTCTCAACCTCGCATCCGACTGCCTTTGCCGAGCACCAGTCACGGGCTGTCGACTGCGTTGAAGCCTTGCTTTTGTCATAGTAACGACTTGTTTGTGTCTCTATCGAACCTGAATATACGCTTCCATTGTTCCGCAACCATGAGAAACTACCCTTGTCAGAGGACATTCCGTCGGCACCAACATGGCAAAGACTTATTTCTGTCTGCTGGACTTACGTTTCGCGGTTTTCGCACCCGTGCGTTATTATCCTCGTCGGACGACAGCTCATCGTCACCGTAATAGGGGTCAGTATAATCGTCTTTTAGATCCTTGTCTATTGCTGAAACTTCATTCCTATTATCAGTCGAGCTTGGGTACTTGTCAGGGCTGTTCTTTTGCTTCATGCAGCTGTCACAGGGATCAGTCGTGGTCTTGATTTGTGGCGTGTTGTCGGGGCATTCGGTGTCGTAGTGTTGGTGGCTCATAGTATATTTGAGGTGACCACAATCGTAGTAGACAAAGTGTGTTACAGTCATTGAAATAAGCCCACTTGTATATTTGGTTGTAAATCAATGGTTGTGACAGTGCGGGAAGGTGGCCTTTGTTGGCAGGTAAAACTCTTAAAAATGTTATACTGTCTCACTTTCTCGGTGTGTCGCCTCTGGCGCATACAACACTGTTTGTTAGCTTCATCCATTGGAATCGTGTATTTCCATGTCCATGACTGAGATATCAGCCACCTGTGTCAGACATTGTGCTGTCAAAGCCAACACTCAGCTTGCATTGTGCGCCGAGTCATTTCGAGATTCACTGAGGGTTCTTTTGGCGGAGACAAACTGGCGTCTTTTCGAACTGCAGCCCTGGGAGTTGAATATCCCTGTGGAGGTTCAGGGTACAAGGACAGTCGCAATGGGTATGGTGTAACGGAAGAGTGTTAAACAGAGGGTATGACTTGTTGAGGCATCTAGGACAAAGAAGCGACGACCGGCGGTGAATTCATGACTATCAAACTTGCCCGTCGGAATCCGGGTGCTGGTGGATGAAAGGAAGAGGACTATGCGTCTTGTCGTCGGATGCTGGGTCTGGATATCGGCATAGTAATGGTGGACAAACTCTTGGCTTCCCCGGAATATGTCCCACATACAGATTCACAGCATTGTCTTGGCTAAGTGAACGTGAGGGGAGCAGAATCCTTGGCTATAGCAGAGTCGACGTTGGATAGGTTGAGGAGGTAGTGCTTGTTAGGGATCACGTGATGGAGTAGCCGCAACCGAGGGTAATCCACCAAGTCAGCACGAGACTTGTCATCGGAAAGGTGCCGAGTTCACAGCCGCATTCGGCCATGCAAGCTACTGGAGCCCGCCAGCGTGGGATCATCGCTGGTAGTGGAGATGTGTGACGCCGATTGCGTGCTTGTGACAGAAAGAGTGTGCGCCGTGTCGCGCTAGGTGTGCAATCGTTACCTGGTTTTCAACAGCGCCACTCATAGTAGTTAGAGGTTCCTGCATGCTGCTATGTATGTAGGGTATCCGAAAATTCGGTCGTGGGCCAGGGACGGATGCTTTTGCGAGGAATGCTATCGCAATGTGTGGTTATTTGGGATAAACTCTGACTGTCTGTGGGTTTTCAATTAAACTTCAATGTCGGGTCAATTTACCCTGCTGACTGCTACGCTTGGTACTCTAAAAAATATTACTCAGGTGTTGTGAAGCACTGGTCAGCAGCGAGAGTTTCTCAGAACATTGGTGACCCTTGGCGTCCACTTTTTAGGACCACTACACATTGCTGGACTTGCTCACTTGACCTTTGCTGGGCGCAACAAGTAATTAATACACACCGGACACAGTGGCGGTTTAGTCGGCACCATGCATTGCACTAGAATTGCCTGGATTCTAAGATCTAGATCGCGCTGGTATTGGAGCATATGGATAACATGCATGTGGGCATGTACATGCGTACGTATGGATGTATGAGGTATCTTACTCCTGCCAAATATCATAGCATGTACGTACTTTACATACAGGTACAGTATGTACATAGACAAGCATGAGTAGGGCCGACTCGCCAACGGCTTTCGTATCTTCCTGGTTCGTTGCAGAGGCTATATGAATTTGCATAAACTGATACGCGCATGTGGAGCAGGCACTCGATCCGTTCTAGGGTCCCCGAAATGGAGGGATCGCTTGCATCCTGCCTGCTAAAGAGCCTGTGGGTAAATTCATGCTTCAGCAACGGCGCAGCTCAACTCAGATTCGAGTGCGGCCAATAGGCTTCTTCGCCAGTTTAGGATTCATCGTATTCTAATAGCAGCGTGTGCAAGCGTAGAAATGATGGTTCTTTTATCAACTGCCGAAACCGCCACCGTTGGAAGAAACCCAACACGTCGTCCTGGTCAGCCAAGCAAAGCGTTTCCACTCGACCACATTCAAGCCATGGCCGCCCGCCATCGGCGCACGCTGCCCGAGTCAATCCATGTTGCCAAGGCCCGCCCCGCACCCTGTCAGCCAAAGAGATTGTCGCTGAGTATAATGCTGGTCGCTGTAAGTTTCCTGTATCGACTCGGTTGATTCCCCCCGCAGAAGACCATGCTGTTGCCAACTTAAAGGAGACAAGGGCGCGGTGGAGCGGGCTTGGGGCTAAACAATGCCAAATTGCCTCCTTCTGAGCGTATACCAACTGCCGACACCCTTTTCCTGGTTTCTTGTCCAACGCCTCGATAACGCCTCCTGTCCGGAAAACCCGTCCGAGTCCAGATTCGCCATATGTTCTTATAGGGGCTGTGTTCTTCCCCAGATTCTTTTCCCCAGACTCTTGGATAGTGCGGGGTGGCAGCAGTTCGACAAGAGTTTCTTTGCGTCTTACTGAATTCTCGGCTGCGATACTTGCCTTCGACAACATGGCGCAACCCACGGGTATCATGGATGAGCGCTCCCCGGCGGCGCTCGAGAAGGGTCAAGGTGTTCTCTGTATGGCTCACTCGATCCAAATGTAACAAATAATACTAACAAGAATTTTGTAGACGATGAAGCCAACGGAAGCGATCGTTCCACGGAGGGTGAATTCACCTGGACAGTCGAAGAGGAAACCAAGGTCCGACGCAAACTGGACCGTGTCATTGTCCCAGTCACGACATTTTTGTATCTGTTGTGTTTCCTCGACCGGTATGCAGCGCGGTTTTGGATTTACGATATGTCTACTGACTTGCGATCCAGAATCAACATTGGAAATGCGCGTATCCAAGGTATGGGTGATGATCTAAATCTCGGCAAAAAGTTCCGTTTCAACTGGGTTACTTCCATCTTCTATATTGTCTACATGTTTGTCGAAGTTCCCAGCAACATTATTCTGAAGAAAGTTGGCCCCAAATACTACCTGCCGCTTCTCGTGTGTGGATTCGGCCTCGTGTCGATCTGCACCGCATTTGTGCATAGCTTTGCGGGCTTGCTGGTTGCGAGGGGCTTCCTGGGAGTATTTGAAGGAGGTGTCATGCCGTAAGTAATCCCAGAAGATCACCCAAAATCCACTCACTAAGCCTTTGTAGCGGTCTTGCCTTCTTCATCACTTGTTTCTACAAGCGCAATGAACTCCTCCTCCGTGTTGGTATCTACGTCTCGGCCGCCTCCATGGCCGGAGCTTTTGGTGGTTTACTTGCTACTGGGTATGTACTACAAATTCTGCTCACCTATCGAGTGTCAACTAACGCGTCAGAACAGCCTTTCCCGAATTCCTCCATGGGGAGCATCCAGCATGATTATCCACACCTGGAGAAACATCTTCTTCTTCGAGGGACTTTTCACTGTAATCGTTGGACTTGCGGCACCTTTTGTGATGCCCCGCAGCCCTCAAGATTGCTGGTTCCTGAACGAGCGCGAACGAATGATTGCCTCCAAACGACTTGTCCTGAAGGGTGGAGCTGACGAGAACGAGAAGACCGAGGTGCACCACGTCAAGAGGGCCATGATGAACATCACCAACTACTTCTGCGCCATGGGATTTTTCTTCATCAACATCACGGTGCAGGGTATCTCACTTTTCATGGTAAGTTTCCGTATTTCCAAGGGAGATTCACGTGCTGACAATTCAATCAGCCCACTATCCTTGCAGACCTCGGCTGGAAATCTACAAAGGCACAGCTTTACTCTGTGCCTCCGTACGTGTGCGCTTGTGTGATTGCTATTGGAGTCGCCTTTTTGTCGGACAGGACCAACCGTCGTGGTCTTTACCTGGCCATCTTTACTCTCCCTGCTATTGCCGGCTTCTGCATCATGCGTTGGGCGACCGACCCAGAAACTCGCTACGGCGGTATCTTCCTGATCACCATTGGTGCTTTCCCTGGTGGCCCTGGATTCCTCGCATGGGCAGCAAACAACGCGGCAGGACCTGCAATCAGATCGGTTTCCACCGCGTACGTCGTTACCCTTGGTACCGCTGGTGGTATTCTCGCAACTTGGTATGTTTCTCTCATTTTTTCTTTTTATTCGCACTAGGCTTGGAAACTAACAAAATTCCGCAGGACATATACTTCCATGGACGCGCCACGCTACCCTATCGGCCACACAATCAACCTGTGCGGCCAGATTTGTGTCTTCATCCTCGCCATTTTCGGAATCTGTTACTGCAAGTGGGAGAACAAGCAGCGTGATTTGGGCAAGAGGGACCACCGCCTCGTGGGCAAGACGCCAGAACAGATCAAGGACCTGGGATACAGGCATCCGGAATTCCGATACATCCACTGAGCGTGGAATGTTAATGTTGATGTTGATGTTGATGATGCCGCACAATCAACGGATATAAAATCTCAACGCTTTCTGTCCAAGTTGCTTTCCTTTTGCTGAATTTTAGCGTAACGGCATGACTAGGCGTCGACGGGGAATTTTCAACCTTTCCTCTTTTAACTGGTCTTTCTGCGATTCTGTGAGGGTGATGTTCTCCAAAGTGACGTAGTTTCAGTATTCCTGGCTGGCTCTGTTTGCAATGGGCTGGACGCCCTTCTAGTAGCTCCTCAACGGGATCTTGGGTAACCCATAAAATCCGGGTGTTACAGAGCACCAAGATTCTGCTTACTACCTAGCGGCGCCTAGACAACGCGCTCTGATTCTCGGCAATACTCTTTTCCAATAAGTAAATCAACATCTTGGAAGTAGTAGCAGTTAGCCCTTATCGAATACAATCACTTGCATACCAAGCGTTTGCTCTATGGAACGCAACCCCTTACAAAACCTAGCGTCAAATTAGCCTTGATACACGCTCTTCTTATATCATATCTTACTATTACTAATTATAAGAGAAAAAGTGAAAGAAAAGAGAGGCTGAGATTGAGGCAAAGAGTGCAGTGTAGCGATACGAGCAGCCAGGCTGAGCCGCAAGGCTGAGACAAGGCTGAGCGTCGCCAGTCTTGGCTGTCGTAGCGCTGCCCGGCACTGCCCTCACCTGCACTGAGCAGTCTGGCTTGCATCAAATTGTGTAAAATTAGCTTAGCGTGAGGTGTATAAATATATTTTAAGAGCTTCCCTTTGCTGCCTAATCACATTTGCAAGCCTACTGTTTTGATTTCCGTCCCTCTTCCGTTCTTACCTTTTACTGCCGTTCTTTTTCTGTCCTATAAATCACTACATGTCATCTTTACATACTCTAGAAGATGTGGAACGACAAGCCGTACAGGAAAGCTCAGGAGAGACATTATCCGTGTCAGATCGCAAAAGCTTAGCAGAAACACTTTTCTACGGGCTTGATTCCGGTCTAAATTCTAGAAGCCGCGAGTGTCTTTCAGACCGAACGGCGCAATTCTGCTTCCTTTGTCTCCGTGGGAAGAAGTTTGGACAATATGCAGTTCGAATACACTGCTTTCGTCCCACTGAAGGGCGCCGGGTTAAATATCGTCGAATAACGAGAAAGGATGGAGCTGTGGAATCGGAGAAGGTATTCTACAAGGAACTCGATCCAAAAGAGAACTCTTGTGAAAGTGATGCCGCGATATACCGAAGATTGAATGATACTTGTTTCGAATATCAGGGTAAATGGAAAAGCTGGATTCCCTTCTATGGCATCGTCGCCGTGCATGAGGTTGAGGTCAGAAAATCAAAGGATTATAGTCATGATTATGTGACTTACAAAGATTTTATAGTTCCGGCTCCTTGGAGAACCGAACGGACCTGGGCGGATTCCCATCCACATATACCCGATCGATGTCGAAGAAATTCGCAAAAAGACAGAGCAGACAAAGGAATTGGAACCTGATTATTGTGACGGCCGAGGTGGGCATACTGAACATTGTGAGATTATGATGTCTGAACACGATGTGCTCTGTGTCAATGACCGAATTCGGATGGCCAAGGAACGAAGGAAGAAACTTGATGTTCTCTATCTCCTGAAAGATTGTGCGCGTGACCCATGGAAAGCTAATGGGCTACGGACTTTGGAGGGCCTGGCGCAAGAGACTTGCATCTATAATAACAAGTAAGCAAATCAGCTTTCTGTTGGGAACATTGCTGATACGGTAGTGAAATAGGCAGGTCATAGGTCCTGGATGCCAACGATTTGATGAACTAAATGACAGACTACGTGGTATAGAGTTCGTTATGGGATGGCAAATGGATCGTATTACTTGTGAAATGCCAGTTAAGATAGCTTGGATCTGGTTTAGCCTCGCCATAGCGTGGCTTTGTGTCATTGTTTGGGGTGGCTCAGCTGGGGATTGGGCTACTGCAATGGCGTTTGGGCAGCTTCTTGTGGCCTCCACATCCCTGATATTCTTCTGTGTTAAGGACTAAAAGCACAATGGTGTGTTGATGCCTCTCTTGATGCCAATGACGGGGTTTCAGTGAGGATATAGCTGTATGTCGCACGGTGTCATGAACTTGCTCAAGTAGTGTTCTCAGGATAATATAGTGATACGAAAAACTGCATAACAAGAGGTTTCCAATAAGACACATGAATTCTCGATGTTTCCACTGCCAGCCAAAGCGAGGTGGTTGCGTGACGCTTGTAGCAAAATCGGTATTGCACAGTAATCTGGACCTCTCCCGTCGTTTTTGATAGGGTAGATATAATATTATAAAAATGATTTTAATTTCTATATTGTATACTAAAAGACAGAAGAAGAGTATCTTAAAAGCCATACTACGCTAAGTGCAGTTTGATAAGCATAGGGAGAAAGAAGATAAAAAGATCGTAACAAACATCATCTCAATCATTCAAAAGGATGCCATCAAATCACAACTACTTTGTAAACGCCTTGGAAACCATATTCCCCCCTTCCTGTATCATGACCCAATCCTCAAATCGTATATCTAAACCTGGGACTATCATCGCCCATCTCCGCAATCTCCTCGTCACTCATATCCTGCACCAAGTGCTGTTCTCCGCCCCTCTCACGCTTGGCATTCGTCCTGCTGAAATGAACCCATAGAATAATGTAGCATGTACATGCGAAACCAACCATGGCCATGGTAATGCCGTGGCCCTTGATGAAGCGGGGCCGATCGGCTGTAGGGTATATCTATGGACTCGTCAGTTTACACAGTACTAGGATGGGAAAGGAGACCCGACTTACAAAAGCGCTCATGATACCCGCGCAGTTTCCAATGCTAAGTTGCATACCCGTAGCCGTAGTTCGCTTGCCGTATCGCGGTAGATTCGTCGGAAGCCAGGCTAGTGGTAATCCGACACAGACGTACAGGCCCATGGCAACGAGAAAGCAACCCGCATAGTGTACTTTTGAGTTGGTATCGCTAATCAACATGGCGTATCCAATGATACTGATGATGCCAAGGAGTACGCTGTACAGGCCTCGTTTCTGCTGTCGGTCCGAAAAGTGTGCAACAACAAGGTATGTGACGGCGCCAAGAGCGTAGCAAGGGATGGTCAGAACCTGAATCATCGCACTGCTGGCCGTGGTGTTAATGGAGCGGATGATGGTCGGCAGGAAAGTAGAATAGCCGTAAAGCATGGTGTCTGAGCCAAACTGAGCAAAGCAGAAAGTCCACACTCTCCAGTCTTTGAAAGCTTTCCTGACGTCGTCCCAATGGAATTCTGCGGCTTTCTTGGTGTAGCCTGTTTGTCGCTTAAGACGTGCTGCAGCATAGGCTTTTTCTTCCGCGGTAAAAAAGTAGGCACTTTCGGGCGTGTTGGGCAGAGCAAACCAGGTTATGATACCGAGAATGAGGGTGGGAATTCCCTCGATAATCATGATCCAACGCCAGCTGTTTGAGTCACAGTTAGCTTTCCATTGTTTCAGGGTAGAGTACATGCTTTAGACACCATGGAGCTTTTCCTGGAATATACACGGAGGGGAGACACTTACCCACGTAGGCCCGCTACGCCATCCATATGCCCGATTGCATAGGCGAGGAGACCACCGCAAGCTCCAGCAAGGGCAGCAGAGACAAACAAATATCCGATGCGCAGGGCGAGCTCGCGCTTGGTGTAGAAGAAGGTCAAATATACAGCCATACCTGGAAAGAGGCCACCCTCAACAGCCCCAAGAAGCAGACGGCATGCAATCAGGCCGCCATAGCTTTGCACAATACCCGTCAGAGTCGCAATGATACCCCAAGACAGCGTGATAAACGCAATCCACCGTGAGGGCGTAAGCTTCTTGAGGACCAGATTCGAAGGAAGCTCTGATAAAATATAAGTAACGAATAGAATCGACACTGCAGTTTGGAACTGCGAATCACTCATGTTGAGATCCTCCTGGAGGCCGTAGAGACGAGCATTGCCGATATTGACTCTGGCGTAGCAGTTAGCATGTGCGACAAACCATCCAAGCATCCAACCATCGATATTTCCTCCTCTCCGCGCTTCGTGCGAACGTAATGAGAGAAGAAGAAAAAAAAAGACCAACCCACTCACCGATCCAAAAAACTGAAAAGATACAACATCATGACAATCGGAATAACAAAAATATCCAACTTGCGCACAAGCTTGGCCTCGAAAACAGGATCAATCGCATCCAGCTGCTCTGCAATCTCGTCGCTCTTCTTCGCTGCTGATGCCGGTGCTGATGCTGCAACAGCATCGGGCGCCCCGCCATCATACTGTTTCTCGACGTCGCTCATTGTGTGTGTGTTCGCGCCCGCGTCCTCAGGAAGGTCAGTCAGTCAGTCTGCCAAAAAATTCAAGATATCGCTGGTATAAACGACCGCGTCACTCTGCGTTTTCTCGTCGCCAAATCCCTCCTTTTTGTTTCTCTCACCCTTTTCCTTTTTTTTGGTCTTCTTCAGGAAAATAACTCTCTCTTTTAGCCTCGTGATTTCTCTCTCTCTCTTTCGTTCCGTCCCGTCGCGTCAAACGCACCAACACGTCGAACTCCAAAAAAAGATAGTCGTCACTCTTTTACTTTTTCAACCGAACACGCGCGCCGTCATCATGTCGTTTCTTCAGCCTACTGTTAGTCTCTTTTTTTCTCTCTTTTTTTTCTGCCGTCGCCACGAGAAAAGAAAGCCGGAGTATAAGCGGGTTTTTAAATTCCGTGGAGCGGGGATCTGTTTTGCGAACCCTTTTGAGGACGTGCTTGCTTGCAGGGGGGAGACGGACCCACGCGCTGGGCAGATCGCTAGGGGCGGGGCTGCGGTGGGTTGGTGGGATGACGGTGGGCTAGACCGTGCTTGCAGAATGACGTTTTGGCAACTGATAATCATGGATTGCATGCAAGAGCGCAACTGATAACGATGCAAAGTGATATGTACCTTGTATTATCTGCCCTTTGCCAAATTCACCAAGCCTGCGGGGAGGGGGCGGAGACAGGGTTTCGGAATCGAAAATGGGGCGGGCGGTGTTGGCTCTGTGTAATGCGAGGATGACGGTCTCTTTATCAGGTTGAAGCTCATTTGCATTAGTTTACGGAGACTAAAGTGGTGCGGTGACAAGTCATATTGTCATCGTTCTCTTTTCTGACCAAGCATTTACTTGCCAATGAGGTTGGTTTGATGGTCACTGCGGATCGACAGGCTGATCATAGTGGAATAACCATTAGGAAAGCTGGAAGCGGATTGCCCAGTCCATCACGCATACAACTGTGAGACATGGAGAAAAAACATATTTTGTGACTTGTAGAATGTCATTAGTCGTGTTCAGAGATAGTTTCCCATTTGGAATAATTATCTTATGTTGAATGGAACAGACACCATCACACCGAACTCGACGAGTTCGAACTCGGGTAACTAAACGGCGTGGTGCTCCAATCCACAGGAAGCGTAAGGCCAGCATATATATCAATTTGGGTTGCAGGATCGACAGGACATATCAACTCATCTCGTGGCAACTCGATCTCTTCCGTAGTCAAAGACTCCGCTTCTACGACTGTGGTATTCTGCACAAGAGTGCCTGAGAAACTTGCACGTGCAATGGCCTGGACCTCTCGTGCCATATTCTTTCCAAGCTGCCAGGTAGTCCCCATAGTTTTCAAGAAGCCGATGCTGAGACGGACGCGGTCGCGCGCTATGGTGAGAGCATGGCCGTCGAGCAGGTACATGCATGCAGACACTTGTACGGCAGCAATCTGTGCCGTACAGCACATGGCGAACGGGTTGTGTTTTTCCATAGCACATGGGATAGCGAGAAGCTTGGTTTGCATCTCTGTGGCTTTTAGCGCACGCGCGGTGTGTGCGTTTCGTCCTGCCTTTGGGATAAGTGTAAATGGCGATGGTGTTATGAAGGCTCGCGTATTCATTTCTCCCGGACAGTAACCTAATGATGAGAATGGGCGGTGAACGGTTGACAAGGTGCTATGAGTAGGTATGTCAACGTGCTGTCGGAAAGCTATTGACGAAAACTTACATCGCGGCAACCATATGTGCCATGAACCTGCCAAGAGGACAGAGTCAGTGAGTTACAGACCTACAAGTTAAGCTTGATCGACCTACATAATCTCATCCACTTCGCCATTGGAACGAAGCGGATCTTTCTTACACGACGGCAACAAAGATGACCAAATCGCAAATTTGGTATCGCAACTTTCCACCATCGCCTCATTTACTGAAGATGTCTCCAAAAATGTACTCATGACTGGCATGGTCAACAATCCATATTATGATAATAATGAACATATACTGTTTTACTTACTAAACTTGATAACCATTGCAGCGTCGTATAAATAGGTAATGGAGGAGTACACCACCTCTACTTCTGCAAACTCGCGGAGCTGATACTCGACCCATGTTGCCACGGGAGGAATTTCCTAATCGCGTCAATACTTCAAGAATCACCAGCATACTAGAACAACATACCCCGCAGATGTAATATTCATCATCGCAAGATAGGTCAACATTATTCGGCACCGTCAATGTCGTATAAAAAGGGGTATTGGTGACTACGGCAAAGTGCTGATCGACAATGTAGAGAATATAATACGTTCTCCTCCACGACTCTGCCAGCACAGGGTCGCCTTCGCTATACGCTTGTGCAAAATCCTTTTGGTTCATGCCAAGCGCCAGGGCAACGGTAACAGCTGTTTCTAGCCTCTTGCGAGCCTCGTTTTTCATATCACAGTGAAACTCTGCGAGTGCGAACAACATGATCGCTTGCACATTGAATGGAGTGTGTGCAAGCGTGAGGGGATCGAGTATCTCAAGAGCGGCTTGCTTGTACGGCTCTGATGGTACCCAGGGAGCGTACATAGATCCGATCCATTGTAGGACAGGTAGCAGTGCTTGCATCCCATGATTTGCTTTCAGCCGCCTAGTCTGGAGATAAGGATACGGTAGGACAATGGGAAATGCAGGCCAGAAGTATTCAAAATACAGCTCCAAAAGACGATCTCTGTCGACCTGGAAAGCCAAATGGTTCTTCTCCACATACTGTGATGAGGCAATGGATAATGCGTCTTCAGTAAGACTGTTTGCAAAGGTATCCAAAGATGGCTGAGTGGAGGATGGGCCTGGTGGCGAGTGCTGGTCGGAACTATGGCTGCCTTCCACGCTAGACGTCTTTTGCTGGGCCTTTTCGGCTTCTTGCTGTAACCTTAGTCGTCGTGCTGCGAGAGCTGCTTTATCTAGTCCGCCTCTTCTTGACTTCTTGTAAACGCATTCTTTTCCATCGCGCCTGCACCTTTTGCATACGGGCTGCTCCGCATCACACTTGACATGTCTGCTCCGGCATTGGACACATGCCAAGACAACGCGCTCAATACGCTTGTCGCTTGACGCCTCATCCATCGCGGGTCTATGGTGTAGTGGGTCAATTCTAAGTTTCGGTCGGCTGAAGGCACTGTTGTCGATCCGTTGAACAGAGACGTGAAGTTATCTGACGATTAGGTTATGTAAACATAGTGGGTAACTAGTGCTGTCGATGTAAAAGGCAGCTCCCTGTTTTGCAGCTCACATGCCGCTTAGTCAAAGGCCACAACTGCATCGTCGGCAAGAGTCGGGCATGTTGTTGGGGGCCGTACCATTCAGCCGGTAGACACATACAGGATACATATAATTACATCCCAAGCAAAGCATATGAAAGCGTCATTAATTTTTGCCGTTTCCCGGCCCCTCTACCCTAACCATGAACTAGAAAAAATCACACTAATACATTTGTACAAAAACCAGCCTTCGACATACGATGGGCCGACATAATGGCATCCAAGTCGGGTCTCAGTGCATAAAAGCATGTCGTCGTATGCGTACCCAGGCCTGACGGAGCGTATGTATCCGTACCAGCTGGAGGTAGTCACTTTTCCATCGTATATCTATAATTCGAGGTAAGCTGGTGCATACCACCAAGTCCTGAGACATAAGTCGCGGAACTATCGCAATTTGCCCTGTTCCTGAGCTTCCTTGACTTGCTCAAACACCTGTAATATTGCGTTAGTTACAAGGACTCACAGACGAAGCAGGACCAAGTTCTTACCTTCAACATCTTCCTACGCGCACCAAGAGCATTGACACCGCGCTTCTCCAAACCTTCGTCGTCAAGCTCAATAAGCTCTTGCCATTTGAGATCCTTAAGGTTGTCCGTGTACTTGTGCAGCCGGAGGCTTCGAAGCCAGTTGGGAATGTCCGCAAGCAGGCCAGGGTCGGTAGGATCCTCCGGAGGCTTGGAGCTACCGCGACGACCTCGAGGAGAACGGCCACGGTCGATGTTGTCACCGAGGAAGCCGTGACCGTCGCTGTTGCCTGCGCTGCCGAGTCCGAACTGAGCCAGGTTAAGGGCGCCCATTCCGTTGTTCATCATTCCAGCCCCGTAATCGGCGGCTAGAAAACCATTGGCCTGAGGGGAAGTAAAGCTACCCATGGCTCCCATGCCCATACCCTGGCCCTGCATTGCAAAACCCGGGGAGCTGGGGCGAGAGCGGCGGCCATTCATGGCGGCCAACTGTTGTGCCTGTAGAGCAGCTGCTTGTTGTGGAGTTAATACCTGGCCCATTTCGTTTGTCATGAGGATGTTTCCATTACCCATTTGAGGCATACCGGGAGACATGGGACCATTGTCCGAAGAACGAGCACGACGGAACTTGCGAACATCATCCAGCTGAATGCGATTGTTAACGGTAGAGAGTGCAGCGAGCTTCATAGCAGTGGCATTGGCAACCATATCAGCTTGGTTGTTGGACTGGCTAAAGTTAGCAACCATCGGGGTACTCAATTGAGAAGCCCAACTGCCGCCCGGCTGGTAAGAAGGCGAAAGGAGCGGCATGTTGGAGTTCGCCTCGAGCGCGTTCAGAGTAGTAGTCTGCACGTTGTTGCCATCATTCTGGAGAGGGAGGCGGGGAGAACGGAGACCAGCAGACGGAGGAGGCTGCGAAAATTGACCCATGGGCTGCTGCTGTTGCTGCTGTTGACCAGACGACTTTGGGCGGTTCGCGCCTTCGTTCCAGGGAGACGCCGGCGGGGCATTGTTCTCCCTCTTGTTGTCCTCGGGGGCAGAGATGGTAGGCGCCGCCATCGAGCTACGGTCACCGACAGTGCTATTGCGGTTGGATGCCGGTGCAACTCCTACCACATCCGTGAACTCGGCCTTTTGCTTGGCGATAGCGGCGGCTGCATCTGGGAACATGCGGTTGATGGTGGACGTTTCCAGGCCCGAGTTGCGTTTTCCAGCACCTGGGGATGGCGGGGGACGACCCAGACCCATCGAATGACGGTTTTCGCCCGTGTTGAGCTTGCTCATGGCATCGGTGAGTTTCTGGGTCATTGGATCTAGTTAATCACGCGTCAGTAGGCAAGGCCCATGAGAAAGAGAGAATAATGTGTTCTCACCCTTTTCGCCAAAGTTGGCGGGGGAAAGCACTCCAGACATGGGCACGTTTTTGGACATCTGCTGCAGGACCTGGATAAAGAACCTAATCTGAACCTGGGTCGTCTGCTGCAGGAGAGCATAGAGGGCAGCGGTCCTCTCAGCCTCGCTGAGCACGCGGAACCACTGCTCGATGGCGCTCAATTCGTCCTTGAAGTCCTGGTCGAGGGTGGCTGTGGCCATCTCCTCGAGAGTAGTTTCATACTGATCAATGTCGGCAAGCCACTGCTGAGCAGCGCGCTCCATCTCGTCTGGGTTGCCCGACTGCGTGTTGTTGCGGCCAAAGTAGATCTCGGAGGCGGGGCGAATGCCACGGTTGGCCAGAGGAGAGGGGAAACCACCCAGATCAGCTGAGGCGCGGAGATGGTGATTTGCCCCCAGCGAAGCGCGGGCCTGAGGGGGACGCAGGGAGCTGGAACCCTCGGGGGTGCTGTTTCTGTTTGCGGCAAGTTGACTGGCAGACATGATGGCAATAGTTGTCCCAGGTGGCGGATATAGTGGTTGGGTAGGAATTCTGGATGGCTGTCAGTAGGGCGGATATCAAGGCAACCGAGGCGGGCGAGGGGTTGGCGGACAGTGGCGAGAGGGTTGATTCAATGGAGATTGTAAGTAATGGATGCACACGAGAGTCTCCTGCAGTCCCAGCTGTGCCTCAAAGGAGCGCCCGAGGTGCGAAGTGTCAGGGGAGAGACAGGATGGCGGACAAGGTGGGAGAGGTGAGGTGAGGGCAGAGCAGGGCAGCGGATTGCGGGAGAGGACTGGCAGGCGGCGCAATAAGAAGAGAGCGGGTAATATATCAAGGAACAAAGAAGGGAAAAGGCCCACGATCAGGAGGAAGACCAGCGGGAGACGGTCACTGCCAGTAGGTAGAGAAGGAGACAGAGATGCGCTCTTGTCAGGCCTGGAAAAGGCGTTGGTTCGTTAGCGTGCAGCCAATCACGGAACCCTGCGCAAGACTGAAGCAACGGCACGACTGGCCTGGCGCTAGTGCTCAGCTGTTACAGATGATGCGAGTGCCGTGTGGAGCCAGGTGGTCTTCTTGACGGCAGCGTCTGGGCGGAGGAGAACGACGACGTATAAACCCATCTGGGCGTGGACCTACTATGTATAGGCTCGAGGTGCCTGGGGAATCCCCGTGGTGTTGGCTCACCATCTCCCATGCCACGCCCAACGAGACGCAACCATGGCACCCGAACCGTTTCGACAACGACAACGACGACGACGACTACTATACTACCAGCAATGGATGACACGACGCCCCCCAGGCGACGCCCACGGCTGGTTCCGCTGTCAGATCCCGCCCAGATCGCGCGCCCTCCTGGCAAAGCAAAAATAAAAGGGCTCCAAAAGCAGCCTTCTGTAACATGCATCGGCCCTGCTGCGCCCCCATTGGCGAGGTTGGCGCGGGGAGTCCCATCAGACGCTCCGACAAACAAAAAGGAAATACTCCGGAGACGCTGTTCATGCGCACTCCCATATCGTCACCAAGCCGTCCCCAACGTCGTATAGTCTTATTACAGGATCACCCGCCTGGGTTGTAGACCCGAAACCCTCACCCGCTCGTTGCCTGTTCCGGGGGTGCCGGCGCCTGTATGTAACCCTACACCCGCTCAAACCACGTGCGCCGAGTCCGAGTCGTGCGAAGACGTTTGAGCCACCAAAGGACACACGCACAGCCCGAGGGTGTACGGTGCTGCTTATGCTGTGGTAATGACAGGATGTGGTTGCATGCCAGTTGTACCGTACATGTTCACCTAAAGTGCAATGGGCATCACTCCGCTCGCCTTCGCCTACGATACCCACACACCTTCTTTGACCTTGATGCCACCACATATTGGTACCTGTGCTGATCCTGTACATGTATAATAAGCTCCGGCTTACACAGAAGAGCATGCCTTCGGCGTTGCCCGTTCCAATTACGCAATAGCTTGAAACAACTTCCCGAGCCCTTCATAGGAAACATGCTATTGCGTTTGCCCATGTCAGCTGTCATACTAGTAATGTAGTTCAGGGCTTATGGTTGAGCAACCTAAATTGTCAGCTCAAGTCTTGGCTTTGGCCCTTCACGGCAGCACAGCGTAGGCGGTAGGACCGAAACAATTCATATGAATTGGGTATCTCATTGATCTGTCTTTCCTTGCGACAAAACTTCTTATGATGCTGCTGCCGCTTGTGATTGCTGTGCCGATGTCTGAATTTGGATAATCTATTCGAAAAGTCAGTGTCCATTCTGGCAATGGCCATTGAGCTGACATACCTCGCCCTTGATCTTCTCGCTGTTCTCTTGTATGCCCTGTATCTGCTTCTCAATATCCTTACTGAAATCTGTCAGCACAGCACTTTGCCAGTACCAAACCGTGCATACATTTGCTTGTCGATAAACTCCAGGCGCCCATTCACGGCCATGACTGCCTCGGTCTTGTCCTGTTTCAACAGCACCGGTCCAATCTGTTTGTAGATGTTTGCATCGTCGTCGAGAAGGTCAAATTCCTACAAGAAAGCGTCTCAGCTTCTGCTACGCAAGCGTGGGTCTTGGTTGGCTACCTTCTTCACGGTGCTGTTCTCTTGTTGTTGCGACTCCAGTTTCTGGCGTGCCTCGACTTTGGTTCCGAGATCTGTTCCGACGTTAGCGAACACTCGTCCACTGGCCAGGGCGACTACTTGCCGGCCTGGAGGCTTTGATATTTCTCGGAAAGTTCCTGCAGCTTCCTTTGCACTTCTGCCATGGCGTTTGTGATGCTGAGTAAGTCTTGACTGAGGGTTTGTTCTCGTATGCTCGCAGGTCGCAAGTGGGATAACAAACTTTCCCAAAGCGGTTAGAAGCAACGCGGGGCGGGCTAGGTTCCTTGGCTATAGCCATCGGATACAGCGACTTGACCGTTGCCTCCACGCTCTGCACCGCTCGTTGCAACAACCCAGTTCAAGCGACCCTCTGCCAGAATCACGGAGTACAGTGCTGCCCAACGTCTCAGTATCATATAGCAGCTGTCCTGTGCGCCGCAACAGACCGTCCTCGACGGGTCGTGCATGCCCCACCTGCTTGCTCCTCCGTACACATACACGCGCCCACCCACAACAAAGCACTTAGACAAAACTTGAGTCTACAGTAGCAGCCATGAGCAACGCGGATTTTCTCGGCCGGGCCATCGAAACGGTCAAGAAGGCCATTGAGACCGACACTGCGGGCGAATATGAAAAGGCCTACCAGCTATACTATAGTGCCTGTCCGTCGTCACCCATTATATAGCCCCAAACCCTTTCGCATACTGATATATGCTAGTGGAGCTATTCATGCTTGCGCTCAAGTGGGAAAAGAACCAAAAGTCCAAGGAAATGATTCGCGGCAAGGTCGCTGAATACATGGAGCGCGCCGAAAAGCTCAAGCAGCACTTGAACCAGAACGATGCCTCGAATCGCAAGAAACCAGCAGCCATGGGCTCGAATGGCAAAGCAGCAGGTGGAAGTGGCAAGGGAGGAGGGTATTGATAACCACAGACACAAGGCCGCAAGCGTCATGACGCTGACATGTGATAGTGACGACGACGAAGGCGAGCAGGATGCCGACTCCAAGAAGCTCCGCGGTGCGCTTGCGGGAGCCATTCTCTCTGAAAAGCCGAACATTCGGTGGGAGGACGTAGCTGGTCTCGAAGCCGCAAAAGAAGCACTCAAGGAAGCCGTTATACTACCCATCAAGTTTCCACATCTATTCACTGGAAAGAGACAACCATGGAAGGGAATATTGCTGTATGGACCCCCTGGTACCGGTAAGAGTTATCTCGCAAAGGCTGTGGCGACGGAAGCGAACAGCACGTTCTTCAGCGTATCCAGTTCGGATCTAGTCAGCAAGTGGATGGGTGAATCAGAACGGCAAGTCACAACTAACTGCCCCCGTTCTATGGGGCGCATGACTGACAGTATCCAGCCTCGTCAAGCAACTCTTCGGCATGGCACGCGAAAACAAGCCCTCAATCATCTTCATAGACGAAATCGATGCACTCTGCGGCCCTCGTGGAGAAGGCGAGTCGGAGGCCTCAAGACGTATCAAGACCGAGTTACTGGTACAGATGGACGGTGTCGGCAAAGACTCCAAAGGCGTGCTCATTCTTGGCGCAACAAACATTCCATGGCAGCTCGACTCAGCTATTCGACGTCGATTTCAGCGACGAGTACACATCAGTTTACCAGATCTTCCCGCACGCATGAAGATGTTCGAACTCGCAGTTGGGAGCACACCCTGCGAGCTCAACCAGGCCGACTACAGGAAGTTGGCAGAGCTTAGCGAAGGCTACTCCGGTTCAGATATCTCCATTGCAGTGCAAGACGCACTCATGCAGCCTGTACGTTTGATTCAGACAGCAACACACTACAAACCGGTCGTAGTAGACGGCCAAACAAAGTGGACTCCTTGTTCTCCTGGCGACCCGCAAGCACAGGAGAAGTCATGGACAGATCTCGATGGCGATGAGTTGCTTGAGCCACCTCTCAAGGTCAAGGACTTCATCAAGGCCATCAAGGCTTCAAGACCGACGGTCAGTGGTGAGGACCTCCAGCGCAGCGCCGAATGGACGAAAGAGTTTGGAAGCGAGGGCGCTTAAGCAATATATTTGGAACTTAGGGTGGTGCTGTATACTTTGAAGGCGCTTTTGGTGTTTATATCCGTGTCTAGCATAGCGATTTCAACCTATCGAATGAATGAATGTGGTGCTGACGTGGAAACGTTTGCATCCTTTTCAAAACCTATGTTGTATTTCAACATTTTCAGAAGACAAGGCACCACGAGCAGGCGGTTTTCTGTTTGAATTGCACACAATCTTAGTGAAAATCGGAGTCTCAAACTAAAACTACAAGTCGCTCGATTAGCGTCGCGAGACTTTGAAGTGGTAGACGTGACGTGACGGTGCATCAGCACGCTAAGATAAGCATCCCTGTCCTACCTCTTTCACAAGCAAGCCACTCCAATTGCAACCGGCACGGGCTCCAACTCCAGCTTCCGCCATGTCCAACGAAGATGCCGAACCCTCGTACATCGATTACGAGGCCTTTCTCGACCCAGACTTCTCCGCAACCTCCTTCGCTAACACGCTCGTCCTCTCGACCAACAACCCCTCCGACACCCCGCTAGACCTGTCCACACCATTGTCGCGCGTTCTTTTCGATGTCCAGGAAATCGACACGCACATTGATACCTTGACGACAAAATCTGCATTACCGCTGCTCCAACACACCCGCGAACATGCAGACTCGAGTACGCGGATCCTGCACGAGGTGGAAGGCCAGATCGCCAGTCTGACCGAATCGTACCGTACGCTCGAGAAAGAGGTCATTGAGCGGTACGAAGTTGCCGCCCAAGTCCAACTCACCGCCGAGAGACTTTGCGAGACGGTCAAGCTGGGGCGAGCCGTGGCGCGCTGCCTGATGCTGGGTCGGCAGCTAGAAGTCCGTATGGCGGAACTGGGGGGCGTGGGCGGCGCAAAGAAGGAAGATCACCGCGCCATGGTGCGCTCGACTGATACGATTCTCTCACTGCGCCAGATTCTCGGTGCGTCGAAGCCAGGGGAAGAAGGGGAAGGTCTCGACAGAGTGACCGTAATCAATACGTTGAAAGCGGAGCTGGTGAATCCCGGTGAACGAAGCATATCCTCGCGCGCCCATCAGGTTATCAAGGAATTCTCCATGTCGTCTTTGCTTTCTTCGTCCATGTCTTCGTCCGCGTCGTCGTTCGCGCAGAATGAAGATACAAAAGCCAGAACGACGTCTGCGCTGTTTACACTGTATCTTCTTTCGCCCATACCTTCTTCGACCAAGATTTCAACGACACCACCACCATTCGAACCAACCCTCATGCTCGCCGCCCTCCAAGAATACCTCCAAACGCAACTCAAATCCTCAATTGCCTCGCTCGCACGCGCCCTGGCCCAACTCCCTACACTCGACCGCACATTACTCGAGATCTCGGCCAGGTGCCAGAATATCGTTGCCCTACAGTCGCTTCTTGAATCGACAAAGGCACCGACGCATCCGCTTATCTCGCCATCATCGTTATCGTCGTCCTCATCACAGAACAACTTACTCCAGCCCCTCCTCCAAGCACTCGATACCTCATCCCTACCCAGCTATTTTTGGCGCACATTCGCTTCTAACATGGTACCTAGAGTACAGGATATCATGAACAAAGGCGGTGTGTCTGCACGCACGCTCAAGTCTAATAAGGACAAAGTACGGGATTTGGTCAGAGAGTGTGTGAATCGCGGAAGTCAGTTTCCTGCGTCATCGGTAAAGGGCAATAGCGGTAGTAGTAATAGTAATACGCCGGCGGCGACGTGGGAGAGGGAGGCTGCGGTCATGGTGAGTAGTATAATTGGTCAGATTAAATGAGAAAAACGTCACATCTCAGAGGAGATATACAAGAGGGTCAAAGCTACAGCATCGCTGCATTGAGAGAGAAGTACATTTGCATTGGGTCAAGATATGGAATCTAGCTGTGGGCTGCCACAGGTACCGTGTCCTACAAAAAGACGTTGTTTGGCTGCTCAGAATAACAGCTGTACCGAGGCGCTAGTTGCCATGTCAATAACTTCCTCTTTTCCAACCAGGCTCTCAAAAGGCTTTTTTTTCCAAAGTTTTACTAATGTATATGATATGAGTATGGGTTTTAGTCGTTTTCTTTCCACTGGGAGGTTTCTTCCAAGCTCCATGCAAAGATGAAATTCATGCAAGGACACGGCAGGATTAGATACTATTCCCGTCATCTAACGTACTGGCCCAAAGGTATACATGCGGATCAATAGATAGAAACCTCCCAGACTAGTCAGGTCTCCTAGCTAGCAGTGCTTGCCAGAAGATGACCAACGTTGAAGTGAGCCAATTTGTAGCGCTCCTTGATTGCAGTTTCCAGGGGAGGGAGAGAAACCGCAGGAAATTCCATAATATATAACATGCATGAATGCATGTAACGTATCGGGTGGGATCGTGTGTTATGTTTAGCCCTAAACAGAGGTTCTGTTCAAGGCCAGATGTCAAAGAAAATATCGTAGAGAGAGACGTGCTGTAGCAGGAAAAGAGCTCCAGATATCCAGTAGGCGTCGAAAATAGGGCAAGGTCGAACAAAAGACGATCGTACTGAATCATAATGCTGAATGCAGAAAGGATCCGAGCTTTTGGAAAGACTACATCAAGCGCCAATGGTGATGAGTAGAGGACGGCAAGAGAGATAAGGAAAAACAGTTGGATGACACAGTGGACGAAACCGTAGGAGTGGCCGAAATAAAAGTGTCTCAAGAAAGTATATCGGCGAGACCAGCCAACCGAGAAAAAAAAGCAGAAAACAGTTACGACCCAGGCAGCCCTTGGTATATAGTACATAGAAGATGGTCCAGATCGTTAAAACCGTGTTGCGCCGATGATCCGATTCGTGGTACCTGAGAGTAGAAAGTCCAGGTGTTCCGTATCGTGTCTTCAGCGGCTGCTTGCATAATTGCTCAGACAAATGAAAAAACGCCAGAACATGTAAGTGCAAATGACACTGCCAAATTCCGTCGCGGCCCCCCGAGCAGCAGGAAGTTTTGATAATGGCAGGTGTACCAGGTTCTCATAACAACCAGCTACCCAGACAGCCAATCTCGCCGGAAGCGACATCCGGCTTACGAGGCCTGTGGTGGGTTTGCAGCCTGTGGTCTGGGATTTCGCTGAGCGTTCTGGCCGTTCTGTTGACGGTTCTGTTGATTCTGCGGAGGTCCTCGGCGCTGTCCTTGGAACTGGCCGCCACCGCCGCGTCCACCACGGAATCCACCACGACCATTAGAGTTTCCACGTGCGGCGCCTTCCTGTTCTTGTTGCTGAATCTGGGCAGGAGCACGCGGTTGGTTAGACATGGGGCGGGGGATCGACTCGGGCGATTCATAAACGTAAAGGTTCTTCTCGATAACCTGGGGGATAGGTTGAATCTCAGTACCAAGCTCCTGTTCAATTCTGTAAAGGTTGAAGCGATCTTCCCAATTGATCAGGTTGATAGCCAGACCAAGATGTCCAAATCGACCTGAACGACCAATGCGGTGCAGATACGTCTCTGCGTTCTTGGGAAAGTCAAAGTTGATGACAACGTTGACTGCCTGAATATCGATACCACGGGTCAGCAAGTCAGAGCAGACCAGGTTTCGGCAAACACCGTTGCGGAAGTCGTGGAAGACGCGGTTACGGTTGTGCTGAAGCATGCGTGCGTGAGAGTAGAAGCAGGAGTAGCCGAGTTCAGTGATCTTCTTTGCCAGAAGCTCGACTCGGTTGGTAGAGTTACAGAAGATAATGGACTGATTGATCTGGAGCTTATTGAAGAGAGTATTCAGACAGTGGACCTTCTGCTTCTCCTCTACAAAGGCGTAGTATTGTGTGATACCGCGCAGTGTAAGCTCGTCCATGAGGTTGATCTCGTATGGGGAGTTCATGTGCTTGTCCTTGAAGCTCTTGACGACAATCGGGAAGGTGGCACTGAAAAGCATGACCTGTCTGTCCTTGGGGTGGAAGCCAAGGAGCTGTTCGATAACCGGGGTGAACTCAGGTGAAAGAAGCTTGTCAGCCTCATCCATGACAAAGGTCTGGCAAGCGGAGAGGTCTGCTACACCCTTGCCAGCTAGATCCAGAATCCTACCCGGTGTTCCAACAATAATGTGTACAGGGTCGCTCAGTCGTATGATATCATCCTTGAGACCTGTACCACCGGTAGAGACCATGACATTAATTCCAAGGTGTTTTCCCAGCTGCTTGCAGACCTGGGAGGTTTGTAGAGCGAGTTCTCGGGTGGGAACGAGGATAAGGGCTTGTGTCTTTGGACTCTTGGGGTTTACGCGCTCAAGGGTGGGGATAACGAAGGCGGCAGTCTTTCCGGTACCGTTCTTTGCTCGTGCAAGAATGTCTCGGCCGGTAAGGGCTACTGGGATGGTCTCTTCTTGAATGGGCGACGGCTTCTCGAATCCAGCCTCGAAGATTCCCATCATGAGCTCGCGCTTGATAAAGAAGTCTTCGAATTCGAGACCCTTGGTCGCGGTAACATCCTACGCGTATGTCAGCATGAGCCTCGCCCGCAATGCTATGCGCAAGCGCAACGTACCTCTGTTTGTGGTCGCGCATCCTTTACGGGCGCGTTCAATCCAGCCTTCCAATTGGCATCTGATGGTGTAGCATCGCTATAGACATATCAGCGCGTGGTCCTGGCAATCGGCCGCTCCTAGTCTCAACTCACCTCAGCTGCGTTGCGGCTAGTTGGTTCGTGATTTCTGAAGTCATTGTGTGTGTGGAGTCCACCGGAGGTGGGATTGCTGATCAAAGACGTCAAGGTCTACAAGTATGGACAGAGTGCGGGCTGAAGTGCGGGGGCTTTCAAGTGGAAGCTCGTATCGTGTGTGCCGAGAGCAGTGGGGTTCGGCAAGCTAGAGAGGAGACAGGTCTCGTAATTGATAGAGACACAAGTTCGAAGATCCGGGAGTTTGTTTGCTGCGACAGGGAAGCCAAATCAACCCTAAGAGAGAGTCGCAATGTCGGGGGTTCGCCTTGAGTAGTGGGAGTGGTGATGTGCGGGTGCGGGTGTGGATGCAGGCTCACGCGGAAGAGCTGCAGGCAGTAGAAATCAGTTTAGGCCTTTCGAGGTGAGGCGCAAGGGCAGGAGTGCAAAATTTTGGGTGGGCGAGGAGCGGTTTGTGTGGTGTTTGGTGTAGCTGAGCGGGCCGCTTTATGCACGAAGGAACTTGAAGATGGTGGAGGGTCACGGTCCGTGCGTACTTGTCATTGGCCCTTCTGACGTCGCTGCCTTGCCTTGAACGTGCAGCTTTGCCGACAAACATCTTGTTTCGCTTTCACTTGCGCTTTCAATTTCCTCCCTGCGTTCCGTACTTGTGGGCTGCCTGGCCGGTGGGGCCTAAGTGTACACTAAGTGGCAAAGTCACCTGTTCCTTGGGCATCGCCTTTTCTGGGTTAGACTTGAAATAGAACTTCAGCAACAGACTATCTCCTGACATACCAAAAAAATGTATGTGAATCAAAACAAACGTGATACATCTAATTTTGAAAATATGCCATGAACTAACTCAATGTAGAAGACTCTCTAGATTTCTACCAGATTACGTTGATTGTGAGAAGGATTTTAGAATTTGCCTCTAGACTTTGCCTTCAGAAATATCCATCTACATTGGACTGGGATAGAATCTGGAAAAGCAATCGGGGATCTAGGTGCCCTCTATACCAGCCATGTCCTCTCTACTCCGTCTCTCGGGGGCGCTCCGTAGTCTTCGGGGCTCCCAGCCTACTCACTTCTTCTCTCCATCCCACACGCTCCAGCGCTCCAACACCACACGCCCACGCCTCTACTCAAAGTATCTCAACAATGCCGGTCGCTATCACACTTATGAGTCCCAGTTAAAAGCCAACAACACCGTCCTCTACACTCTCATGGGCACCAACATCGCCGTCTTCGGCTACGCCATGTACCTCAAACAGCAAGCCCAGCAAGGCTACCAGCTCCCCCTCGTCCGCTTCATCCAAAAAATGACGCTCAACTACTCCGAATTCAAAAACGGGTCCCTCCTCCCCTTGATCACATCTACATTCACCCATCTGGATCTCGGACACATCTTCTCAAACATGTTTACCGTCTATTTCCTCGGCTCTTTCCTCGCCTCCGCACCAGTAATCACGCCCTTGCGTTTCCTCACTATTGCACTGGGCTCAGGCCTCTCAGGCTCAGTCGGATACCTGATCAATCGGTACTATCAGCTTCAGACCCAGGGCCGCGGAGCCCGTGATCACATACGCGGTTTGGGCTTTTCGGGTGCCGTAATGGGAATTAGTAGTGTGGCGGCTTGTTTGGCGCCACAGGCGAGAGTGGCGATTTGGGGCATCATCCCCATGCCGCTTTGGGCACTGGTGGCGGGATACGCAGTGTATGATGGGTATTATTTGAACAGTGCAGACTCGAGGATCGGACATGCGGGCCATTTGGGTGGCTTGGCTTTTGGACTGGTGTATTATTTTACTAAACTGAGAGGGTTGAGATGAGGAGTTGATGTTCGGAGTGCAGGTGCCTCGTAACTCTGTTCTTCCAGTGTATGAGTAAGATGTCAGATGCGAACAGTTTAATATTCCATCTAACGTACATTAAATAAACATATCTTTGTTACATATCAACGAGGAAGTTATCCCAAGTTCACCACAATCAAACAGCGTAATCTATTACAAGCTCCCAACGTATTTGTTGCATGAAAAGCTGGTTACCACGATCCCAGTTCCACATCTATCCCAACAAGCAGTGGACATCGCGCCCTACTTCTTACTCAAAAGCACCATCGTAGCATTCCTCACTGGTATTATGTGTTATAAACAAACATTGACAAAGGAAAATAAAGCGAGTGTCTGGACTCGAGAGCCTCCAACATATCCTGTGTACATCATATTAGCAACCTGGTAGAGCAACGGTCTTGGGACATGTATTTTCCATACAAGAAGACTGTTTGGATGCGCCTCAATCAGCTTTCCTAAAGGGACTAGGCATCTCATGCTCTTTGTCTGTGCTGGGAATCGACTCGTCTTTGGCGGGGGTGATAGCTGAAAGCGTGGGCTCTGGCAGACCTTCAGGTGTCCATGATCTGTTTGGAGAAGATGGTAGAGCTGCAGAATCCTGTTCTTTCTCTGGCTCCTGCTCCGTGTGAGTCGTTTCTTCCTTCTCACTAGTTTCATGAATCCCGTCGTTTTGTTCTTTTTCCTCCTTCTCATTGGCCATTTCCCCGGTCTTTTCCTCGACCTTCTCCACGACCTTCTCTTCGACCTGCTCTTCGGTCTTCTCTTCAATCATCTCTTCAGCCTTGTCTTCAACTTCTTCTTCGACCTTCTGATCAACCTTTTCATCGGCCTTCTCTTCAACCTTGTCCTCATTTTCCTCTCCGCTTTCTTTCTTCTCCTGCTCTTCTTGACTAGCTTGCTCGCTCTCGTGTGCTAGAACTACTTCGTCCTCTGCAAGCTGGTTGCCCTCTTCCTTTTCACATGCTTCCTCTCCCTCAGCTCTTCTCTCCTCTCCGATGGTGCTTTCTTCCACGCCTTCTGTGACTTGTGCAACTTCTGGTTCCTCTGCGTTTTGCGCCGGTCTGGCTTCCTGCCCATCTTCTTTCTCATCGACCTGCATCTCTTCTCGCACCTCTTCCTGTATGTCATCTTGCGTATCTTGTTGCTTGTCATCAGGTTCTGCCTTTGTCTTGTCTGTCTCCCTCTCATATCTCATCTCCTTGTCATCCTCCCCACCATCAGAGCTATCCTGAATAACCTCCTCTGACAACGCACTCTTACGTGGCATGGGTCGCTTCCGTTTCACATTCTCTTTATCCTCGTCAGTGTCTTCGCCAACGAGCTCTTCAGAGCGGCCGCTCTTCCTCGGTCGACCCCGTTTTTTCGGAACTTGGCCCTTCGCTTTCATTTTCGCTGCTTTCGCTGCTTTCTTCTTTGCCGCCTGTGAATAGTCCTCGTCTTCGTCTGAGCCTTCTTTCTTCCACGCACGGCCTTTGCCTTTGAAGTGTTTGGGTTTGGCAGGCTCCGAATCGGGCTCTTCTTGTAGCAGTGCCATCGCTTCCTCGTCTAGCGAGGCTAGTAGCGCATCATCAATGTTCTTGCTAATTGAAGCAATCGATACTCTTCTGCCTTGTGCGACAGGGGATGACATAGGCTCATGATCGTTTGTATCGCCATTACGTGGCTCTACGTCGTCAAAAAGCTGTGAATCATGGTAATAAGGCCTTTGTTGAGCGGGCTTTCGAGTGCGCAAGCCACGTCTTGTCGAGCCCGGGGCACTTGTTGAAGCAGGCGAGGCAGTGGCTGAATCTGGATCCGCATTTGATTTAGGTGTAGGGTTAGTATTGATGGTGATGCTTGGCTGGCTGGCCTTCCCGACTGTGCTGGGTGTCGCCTGAGTAGACGCGTTAGTTTGTCCGTTGCTTCCTGGTGCAGTTTCCTCGGACTGTAAACCGTTAGCAATCAGAATGTCGTATTTAGAGGCAAACTTACTGTTTCTTGCTTCTTCGGTGTCTTTCTTGTGCTCAGTTTGAGGATATGGCTCTTCTTAGGCGGATTCGAAGTTGGCACCGTAGCTGGAGATTTCGGAGCTATAAACAGGTTAGCTTACTATCTAATGAAAACCACGTTCAACAACAGTGGAGTGAAAAGTTGGCGATTGAAGTGGAGCTGGCTGTTGATGCCCCGAGTTTAACAGGTCAAGAACCGCACTATAATGTGGGGCAAAGAGCTTTACACATGCTCGTATGCATCACTCACCAGGGCGAACAGGCAACGGAGACGCGATCGCAGAATTTGCAACCTCATCGATTGTAACATCCATGGGGTCATCAAGCTCATCTTCCGGCGAGATGGTCTCTTCTGACTACATGCATGTGTTAGTGAGTGTAAGAAAAATACGCGAAGATACTCACAATAGGCTTCTTTCTCGCCTTACGAGTCGAAGTCTTGCGTTTTCCATTCATGGTGATGGTGATGGTAGGCGCTGAAGGTGTCGCAGTTTCAGCTCCCGGCGTTGAGGTCTCAGGGTCCTTCGCAGCGTCGTCACTGTCACTCGCTGATGCGATAATCTCCTCGGACTGAAAAGGTCAGCTTTGTTGAGACTTGCGTGCGTACGATACTTACGAGTGGCTTCTTCCGCGCCTTTCGCTTCTTCTTGGCTGATAGGCTGGACTCCTCCAGATTCGTAGCCTTGGCCGGTGCTGCGGTGCCAGACGAACGTGGCGGTCCGTTGCCATTCATGGTCGTCGATTTCCGTGGACGACCAACCTGACCCCGTTGTTTTGTGGGTTGAGATTTAGTCTTGGCTGGTTGCCCATTTTCGTCCTGGTGTTGTTAGCAAACACCGAATTTTGCCTTCAAGATGAATTTTGACCCACGCTTGAATCAGACTCTTCGAAGATGTGCAGTGTTGTGTAGTACAACGAGAGACCGCTATTACTTTGATTCGACTGCTTCCAGTCATCGTACAGAATACGAGTGTCGGGATTTGCTTCTTTCCAGGCTTCGTACTCCTCAAAGCCATGCTTATCTAGCCACGATGCCGACTGGGCATCGCGAGACTTACGAGCGCCTCTTTTGCCAGATGCCATATGGCCATTTGGCGCCATGACGATCCGAAAGAGAGAAAAAATGTCTCAGAAACAGTAGAGGTTGAGCGACAATGATAACCGCAAGGACAGACTTAAGGAAAATTGACGCGAAGGAACGGCGCCAACTCAAAAAATGCGCAGTAAGGAAATTTGGGGGTTCAAAGTATGAAATGAACGTGCGCTGGCATGCGCGCACACTTGATGAATGTGATGTGGAAAGTCGGTGTCGTGAAGAAAGACAAAAGACCAGGTCCCAAGTCCCATCCGAGATGATCCACGCCTCGTGGCACGTTAGCTCAAAACCAACAACAGTCGCTGGGGATGCGCAAGAAAACAAGCGACGTGCCGACGTACCCAAGAGAAATCAAATGACGTCAATCGGCATTCAAGTCGAGTTGATTTGCAGCAGGCATGCCAAAGCGGAGGAGGAAGTGGAATTGAAATGGAGAGAAGGGTCCGCGTACAAGGGAAAAGGCAATGCGCTAATAACAACCTCCAATTTCAGCTCGGCCACCTATCGAATCGAGGCATACCTTCGCCTCCCGGATCCACTCCTCATAAGGAGACACTACAAACACCAGATGCCGTATTTGTACTCTTTGATGAGGTGGCTTTTCGAGTGTGATTAGTCGGAGTCGCATTTCAACTGCGTTGTAGTAAACGACACACGACTCCCTAATATGGATGCATGCATCCACCACGTCTCACTTCATTGGATTCTAGAACTTCTTGTGTCTCTTCCATCTACATAGTCTTTCATGTCTACGAAATTTATCGTTTTTGACTTCGACTTGACCTTGGTGTCCACGGAAACCATCATGTTCAAATTCACGCTCGCTCAATCGTTATTCTTTTTTTTCTAATTTTTATTTTATTTTTATGCGCTGCGATTTGTTTCTTGCTATCGCTGTGGCCGCGGCGATATTCAACATTGATTACACTGGAAGAAGACACAGGAACACAATCTAAAAAGACCTTATCAAGCTTACCGAAACATAATATCTATATTGTGCGTTTCAATTGTCAACATGTAAACAAGAAAAAAGCAGCAAACAAATGCCACGATCACTGCCCCAAGTGTGGCCTCATTGGGTGTCTCTCGTAGCCTTTGCGTCATTTATAGCAAGACAAACATTTGTGATTGCGTTAAAAAAACGCGCTCGGCATGACACTGAAGTTTCAAAATTTTTGTATATTTCCATTGAGTGTCTTGAAACACACTCCAACGTAATCAAGAATAGCTATACGGAAAACAGACAATAAAAGGGGAAACCTCAGCGCAAAATGCAAGCATGGGTATACGGACATAAGAGTCTCCCCTCCGTTTCTCCCAATCTAGTAAGACAATAACCCGCTGGACTAGCATAACAAGTCGGTCAGCTTTGGGTGATAAAAAAAAAGGCGAAAAGCAAACGCCCACACTTATCGATATGATACCAGAAACGACATAACCCATGATGGAGCCCCAGACCTGTTTCAGAAAACAGCAAGAATGAAACTTTGTTGGTAGATTAAAATACTGATTGCAAATAAAAAAAAGAATTCCCATCGATCGAAGTTGACACCGCATTGCGAGAAACGTGAGAGATAGCTGGCCGGACTAGGCTGATCACAGCGTCAAACATATAAGGTGCGTAGAGGATCAATCCGCCTAGAACGATTCAGGTGGGCTCGGCATACCGTGTGCGCTGCCGTCTTCCTTTTCCGGTTCTTGCAGATTGTGGTTGTCTCTCTGCACTGGTTCAAGTTTGAGTTTGCCAATAGGCTTACCGATGCCCTTCATGTAGCCACTTTGGTCATTACCATTCTCATCTTTTTCTTCGTCAAGCTTGCGCTTCTTACGCGCCATCTGTTGTTGTTCTCTGAGAGGGCGCTTGCGAGGACTCGAAATCTTGCCAGTCGGCGGCAAACGGGGCTTAGGGAAGCGTTGTTTGGGTGGCAGATCGTCGTCTTCAACAAGAGGCTGACTGTTGTTGTCGTGGAGCTTGCTGTATAGCCAGCTTTGAACAAGACCAATCTGGTGCTCTGCTGTCTGCAATGTGACAGGCTCGAACTTGGGTGGCTCAGGCATGATAACTCCAGTGGTAGCGACATTGCTGTAAATGTTAGTAAAAGTCTTGTACGAATCCACAGTAGTGTATACCTGTTGTCCTGTCTCGCGTATGCGTTATGTACTCTGTTCTGCAACAGGTGTAATGGCACACTAGCAGTAAGCCCAAACTCGACGTCAAGGCCAAGTTCCTTGAATCCGAAAAAGTCCTCGCCAATATCTTCGGCAAAGTCACCTCCAACAAACTGCTCGCTGCCATCATTGAAAGCACCAGCGCCATCCGCGCCAGCATTCTCGATTGCTGGTCGCAAAAGCTCAGCATAGTACGACCGCATTCTGTCGTGCATGCCAGCAAGTTTCGTTCCAAGCCGTTCGACGTCGTCCTTGACGTAAGCTTCCAGAGACTCCAGATCGACACCGTTGGCATGTAGAGAGTGAAGCACGGCTTCTTCTTGTGTGAAGCGTGGAGTCCATGTAGTTGTTTGACCGTTTGGAAGAGTAATTGGAACGTCAGACTTCATCTTTGGTGTCTCACGATAGACACCAAGACCTGCAACAACGTTGTGGAAGAACTTTGCAGCAATGTCCGTCACAGCATCCAGAGCTGAGGGCTGGAACTCCTCGAAGCCAGCATGATAGAAGATCTTACCAACGCTCCGCTGGAGAGCGGCGCGACAGACATAAGGAGCCATAATGGGACCATCTTCAGAGGTGACCATCGGTTCAATGTCTGCTTCCATGAATGGCTGAGGCTCGTATCTTTGAAATTGATTCTGATATAGCTACGAACAATTAGCGACCGACAATCTCTTTATCAGTGAACCGGAACTTACCTGTGACTGAAGTTGCATTTGTTTGACAATGCCAATTTTGGCACAGATTTTCCTCGTCTCTTGCAGAGTATGGTTATTGCTGTTGAATTTTTGCACCAATGCACTGTCTGGGGAGACAAATTGTCCTTTGGGTATGATGCGCATGTACTCTTCGACTTGTGGAATCACTTGACCCTCGGCGTCTTCGACCCATTGCAGACGCTCGGAAAGGTCAGGCACAGCGCAAACGGGGTCATAGTAATCTGGAATCTGACGTTCGTCTTCACCTTCGATACCTTCGGCAAGTGACTCTCCAGCCATTGTTTGGACACCGTCTTTGCCATCGGGTGCGGTAGCAGCTCCATTTGCAGATTCTTCCTCGATAGCCTGCTTTTTGTGTCGTAGCCATCTCCGCATACCGGCTTTGGTACGCAGGATAGCAGGCTCATCGGGCTGGAGATGGTCTTCTCGGAAGAGTCGATGTCTTTCTGATGCTATGATGGCGCGGTCTTTCTTTGTTACTTGCTTCCATGTTTTGTATTCCAAATCATCTAAATCGGCATCTTCGTCCAGAACCTCACTCAGTGAAAGGCCAGTGCCATCAGCCTCTGAAATGTCGGCTTGACTGCCGTTTATGCCCATTTTTGAGACACTATGTGGTCCCAGTGGGGTTAATGAACCTGGTGGAGGTGTTGAGAATCCATTGACGCTGCCTTCCATTTCGGAGTCTGTCCGTAGGAACTCGTTCTTTAGATTGGAAACTGCATTGTTCAGAGACGGCACCGCTGGTTTCGTCTCAGGTCCTGGTGTGCTCTCCAGGCCTGCTGGATGAGACTTTCTTGTTGTGCTGGAACCTTTGCCTCCTTTGCTCGGGGCTTTCCTGCCTCGCGAAGCCATAATGGGCTCTTCATCCTCGCTGTCGTCGGCGCCATCTGCGTCAGCGTCGCCATTGCGCATTCGCCTCTCTTCCGCCTCGACCTCAGCACGATCGCGGACGGTGATGTCTGGAATGAGTGGCACAAGTTTCTCGGTTTCTTTCTTCATGTGTAAAGCCTTCTTCCGTAGAAAATGGCTTGGGTCTGCATTGTATTTCAAGCAGTTTGACCAGATGAGCATGAGGTCGTCCACGAACTCCTTTTTTGATTTGTATTGCAGTTGTTTGAGCTTCTTCATCATGGTGCCGATGTCCATAGGATGCTTGATGACATTGTAGTAGTCGGGTGCTTCTCGCTTGTTGACACGCTGGAGGAATGGGTGGGCATGTTCGTTGGCCTTGAGTTCCATGAGAACCTTTTCTGTGCTCTCATATAGCTCCTCCTGTCCAACACGGTCTTCGTTTGCCCATTTGCTTCGGTTCTTACGAACTTCGCTGATGAGGCTTCGCAGCTGTGCATCTGTCGCATGGACACGATCTCTTTGTGCGTCAATGCGCGAGATGAGGTGCTTAAGGGTGAGACTGGACGCGCCAAGGTTGGTGGTACTCAAGGTGCCCTGCTGGGGAGCAGCAGCAGTAGCGGCAGCTGGGGCGTTGGCCGACGCACCAGAAGTCTCTGCTTCTACCTGACGGTCGAGTTCGTCCAGCTTCTGTTGCTCCAGCATCGCGTCCCGGTCACTCTCCAAGGTGTAAAAGAGGGTGTGGAAGCTCCGCTTTGCGGCATCCTCGGCGGCCTTCTTATCCTGCTGTAGCTTCTTTCGCACATCGTCTGATGACTTTGTATGGTCGGAGGAAGGTGTTCCTACCCGGTCGTGCCCTGACTTGTTCGATGTGGACGGGACGCGGAGGAGGCTTGGCGTAGTGGGAGTGGCGGCGGCAGCGGCAGCGGCAGCAGCACCATTGGTCGCGCTTTTTGATTGTAGTGGTGAGGTTTGGGTGTCGTCTTCATCTTCTTCATCTTCGTCGTCGCCGTAGTCGTCTTCGTCAATTGCGCGGGCGGGCTTCTTGGGCGTGATGGCAGGGCGCGCGTCATGCGCCGCCGGCACATCATCGGATGACTGCCCCAGCGCATTATCTAGAGCATCAACGGCATCGGCTTCGGAGGTTCCTCCAAGTACTGCTGCCAGACGCGCTTCGGTGCGCAGATATTGCTCTCGCCAACGCGTCGCTCGGGGGTCCTCCTCAGTAGTCATGTCTCCCCCGTCCCCTATGTGGTTCGCGTTGGAGGCGTTGGACATGGCCTCCTCGTTCAGCGTCGCATTGGGAGTGCGCAAACGGGTCGCGTTGGGCGGCTGATGTGGGAAGCGGGCATGGCTTGGGCGGTCTCGCGAAGATGGCGGACATGATGATGATGCAGCGAGGGACATAGTCGTCGTCGTCGGTTGTGGGGGGGTCTTGGCAGTTCGCGGCCTCACGGGGATGGCCCGCCTTCAGGGCGACGTCCAACCTGGTGCAGGTGTCGCGACGCGATAAAATCAAGCATGGAAGGAAGGTCTACGTCGAGCGAGTGGATTTCCGATGGCTGCGAGATGGAAGACGTGGTGTGGGCGCGCCTATTGATGGCCAAAGGTGCGGCTTGAGAGTTTGGCGTCGTTGTCTTAAGCAGGTGGTCCAACTGTCCAGTCTGGCTAGGTAGGTACGCCTTAGCTCCGTTAGCGATACTCCCGCAGCGAGCCCCATGCTTCGCCCGCGCCCCAATATCAAACTGCCTCTGGCCCTGCGTTTTCTCCACAACCATGCTTGCTGGCGCTCAAATGGCTTGCTGTGCATATTGCGGACTTCTGCTTTACCAGTTTTTCACTCATCGCAGTTGTCAAAAGTCATCAGACTCGTTGGGCTGCACTGACATCCAAAGCACAACCATGGTAACTCAGCAGTCAGTAATGCCGGATTTTGTCAAAATCTCCACTGCAAACCCAGTATATAGCCGCTGATACTGGCCATCGGGGGAAGATTTTTTCTGAACAAGCCGTTCGAGTGGCGGTGCACAAGAGGGGGCGATATATGCGGACAAGATTCAGGCACAGTGGCGTGTCGCCCTGTCAGGCAAAGCGCCCCTGCAACATCAGAACCATTCGAGGCCGTCTAGCTAGGCCCATGCATGTACTCTCAAATTAAGACCAGATGAAAATACCCCAGGTTTGCTGATTTTCACAGGTTCCACACGTGATCGACAGTGACATTGCCGGATATGTACTAGCTCATCCGCACATTGCCAGATGTGTGAGATGCCAGCTTGTAGCCAGAAACGCTGCAGTCCCGGCGCTCCTCAGTCTGACAGCGGCTTCCGTGCCTGGAGCATGAAACGAACCATCCGGAGCTTACAATAACACGTTTCCACAGCTCATCATGCGGATACGCAAGCCCTTTGCTGGTACGTAGCTTCTGATATCGCAGGGCTAGTAGACTTCTACACTTTGCTCTCGACAGCACATATGCGCGAGCAGCAGGTGGTCATGCTTGGACTCTTCCCCGCCTGCTGAGCTATATCTTTCTAACAGTGTCAAGGTGCCTTTGTTGCCCTCATCTTCATCAGCGCAGCCGCGGGCTTTTCCCCACCAGACTACAAAATCCCCTCGTACAAGCAGTCGGATAAAGCGCTCCACTTCACGGTGTTTTTCTTGCTCACATTATGTTTCTACTGGATCCTCGAGACAAGTAGGAGGAAGGTGCTACAACTGACCTTTACGGTCTGCACTCTTGGTTTGGGACTGGCGAGTGAAGTCGTCCAAGGCTTGTTACCTGTAAGTCAATTTCGCAATCATATAATGCTACCTGGATCGCCAAGTGCGACCACGCTCAGACAGGCAATGCAGAAGACGGCAAAACAGGCAATATTCCAAGCAGTGCTAACTCGCATCCAGATACATCGCGACTTCGATTACTACGATATCGTCGCCAATGTACTCGGCTCTCTGCTCGCGCTCGCCCTGTGCAATTGGTACCACAAGCGCATGCTCGAACGGAAGCGAGCGGCACGCGGATACACTGCAGTGGCTGGAGACGAGGACAGAGATATTGAGCTGGGTGAGACTGTTGAGGGACAGGAATCGGGGATTGTCAGGCCTACTGTAGAAGAGGAACTTGACCGATGGGACGAGAATGCCGAAGATTGGGAAACGACAGAGCCCGAACCTGCGAGTGGGAGGAAGAGTCTGGAAGACGACGGAAAGAAGCGGAATGACTAAGTTCGACATTGACACAATGCATTTGCTTCTGACCATAGTAGTAGAGCGGGAGACGAAATCCCTTCGGTGCTGCAAGCTAGTGATTCCCACCATGTGCACGACAGTGCTATGTTGTAGCCTTGACGTCACGTTGTTTTGCGCACATTGCATGAAATGACAGCGTCTTTTTCGTTCAATGACGGGAGCCCTAGAGTCTCCTATCACTATTGCGCCATGACTGTCCCTGGCTAGTAAAGACATGAACATCACCAGAGCAGATGAGGGAATTGGTGCAAGTCGACTTGGATATTCGTTTACAAGTTCATAGCTAGCTCTCGGTGCTCAAGCAGGCATTTCCGAGCGAGCCGCAACCATGATTCGTCATTTGGCCTGCCCTATCTTCCGTAGATTCATGCATTTTCCAGTATGACACTCCGAAAGAACCATAAGACCCACACCAAGCGCCGTGATCAATTCCTTTCCATACCCGCGCCCCGCTTAAGCAGTAGTGGTCTTAGCAGCAGCCTGGTTGGGGTTGATCTTCTTTCCGTCCTTGTTGTACCTAACACGTGGAGGAGGGGCACGGTTGCGGCGGCCTTCGCGCGAACGGACACTGTGGGCAAATTAGAAGACAGCCTCATCAATCGTTCTGTGCCGGCGTCACGTACCGGACAATCTTGCCGTGAATAGCGCATGAGACGCAGTACTGAAGCTTCAAGTACATCTTGGGGACGGTGTACTCGGGGAAAACAGAGGCATCAGAGATATCACCTGGTCCTTGTTAGTCTTTTGGTCACCAAATTTCACAGCCCGCCACCTCGATATTCACAGTCGGTCGGTGTGCTGCAGGGGTTCGCTAGAGAGACGTACGGATGGCAGCAGACTCGACCATGTTGCGGATGGTGAATCTCTTGATCGCCTTGTCCTTGGGGGTGCATCGCGAGCAGTTGGAGCAACGGATGGGCTTGACGTGGCCGCGACCCTTCTTGTTACGGCCGTTGGACGCTCGCTTCTTGACCATGTTGGGCTGATTCTGTCGGGCGATGTAAGCGGGTGTCTTGGTGAGCGAGAGGGAGCGAAGGGCGTACTGAAGATGTGGAATCTAAAAGTCAGCAGTGGGGTGTTGTCGTGAAAGTCGTTCCTGACGTCGGATTCGTGAAGTCGGGACCACGAATGTTCGAAATTCGCGTAGCGAGGTGCGGATCTAATCTTATCTCTTGGCTAGCTGATTGCGCTAAGCCATATGAAGCCGTCACGCCTTTTCACGCATATGTACTGCGCACCGCCGAATCGCTGCAGAAGGTGGGGAAAACATTTGTGTAATTCGGCAGATGCATGCTGCGATTCGACATTTCCCTCTATTTTTATCTTCTGAACGTGGCGTCGGATTGTACTGTCGCTGACATGTGACGGCTAGAAATGCAACGTATGGGACATGTCATGTATAATTGTACTTGAACAAACTGCACATAAATATGTACATAGACACTTACCACCTCCGAGGATGAAGGATGACTGCACTGAGTCTCAGGGGCTGTTATTACATGCAAAAAATTGTTTGACGGATCAGGCTAAGAAGATGGAGCGTGAGACAGCCTTGGTATCTTCAGCAATGCAACCAACAAGGCCGAGGCGTTGCAATGCTATGAAAGCAGTCTGCAGCTGTGACTCAATGCATGAAATTCAATTTTCACATTCAGTCTACCTGCCTCGCAAATGAGCAGCCTGTAAAAAGGGGAGGCTGCTCCTGAAGCGTAGACAGCCTCACATGTAGCTTCACTGCGAACCAAGGCACATGGCTTGGGTAGAAGAACCGGCAAATGAAATCCTGCTTCCTTTGTGGCGAATTCCTGTTCACGCACGAGACTTGACACGTCAGGTGGTGCGGGAACTGCGAGCGTGGTGAGTGGCGGTCTGGGCGAGGCGCTTGTTCCCTTGCGGGTGTTTTCGTCTATTAGCTGTACCCTGGCAACCACCTCGACCTCCGTATAGGCCGTCGGAATCCTTCTTACTGGCCCCTCTCCCGCCAACCAGGCAAAATCAACTTCCCAGGTCAAAAAGCACAGGTCATCGCCATGTCGCACACCGGTGGTATGCGGGGGACGCCCAAATCCTCGAACCGCAACCAGCCCCAACATCTCGGCCACAGCCCTTCGGCCATCCCGCGCCCCTCTGGTTTGGAGAACCATTCGCATGTCAACCAGAGCGATGCGGGCTCTTCGCTCAGCGCCAGCCGAGCCAAGATGTCCAAGAGAGACGACGTGAGAGGTCCTGCTACATGTGTGCGACTGCATACTGATGTTGCGACAGGCCATTCGACGAAAGATCGAGACGGACCTCAATAAGAAGAAGAATATTAGCGGACGAGTTCGGCCTTCGAAGAAAGCCCCGCCAGGCACTGTCCTGGCCCTGAAGCCGTCCCCGGCACTCCAGATCAAGCCATCCACCACGGTCGCTGAGGCAGCCCAGTTAATGGCAGCCAAGCGAGAGGACTGTGTCTTGGTAACAGACGACGATGACCGTATTGCGGGTATCTTCACTGCCAAGGATCTCGCCTTCCGTGTGGTCGGCAACGGCATCAAGGCTCGCGATGTCACAATCGAGGAGATTATGACCAAGAACCCCCTCTGCGCAAAGACCGATACAAGTGCGACGGATGCGTTAGACCTCATGGTCAGGAAGGGTTTCCGCCATCTTCCCGTCATGGACGAGAACCACGACATCTCTGGTATTTTGGATATCACAAAGTGCTTCTATGACGCCATGGAGAAATTGGAGCGAGCGTATGCGTCCTCCCGCAAGCTGTACGATGCTCTCGAGGGTGTACAGGCAGAGATGGGCTCCAGCCAACCGCAGCAGATTATTCAGTATGTTGAGGCGATTCGCCAAAAGATGTCTGGACCTACCTCGAGTCTGTTCTGACCGGTCTTCCTCCAACAACTGTATCTGTGCGGACTTCAGTCAAGGAAGCGGCAGCGCTCATGAAGGAGAACCACACGACTGCTGTCTTGGTGCAGGATAACGGATCCATCACTGGCATCTTCACCAGCAAAGATGTTGTCCTCCGTGTTATTGCTGCGGGGCTTGATCCAATGACCTGCAGTGTCGTGCGTGTCATGACTCCACACCCCGACTTCGCACCAGTGGACATGAGCATCCAATCTGCTCTGCGCAAGATGCATGGTAAGTGGATCATGAGGGTCCTTTGCTGTATGTGTTCACTAACACCCTGTAGATGGTCACTACCTCAACTTGCCAGTCATGAGCGAGGCGGGCGAAATCGTGGGCATGGTGGACGTTCTCAAGCTGACTTATGCCACACTTGACCAGGTATGCCAGGCTCGAATTCAATTGTCTTGTTGATACTGACTAGCCAAAGATCAACAACATCAGCACTACCGACAGTGAGGGTCCTGCATGGAACAAGTTCTGGTTGTCGCTTGACAACGAGACTGAGTCGGTCATGTCTGGCGATGGAAGCCGACACCCTGACCACCGTTCGTACGTTTCGCACCATGACCGTCCCGGTCTTATGGACCGTGGTGACAGCGTCATGCCCAATGAGTCTGCGTCCCACCACGGAGAGGACTCGCCGCCTCCATCTGCCGTCGCTAGCATTCCTCCAACCCACATGGAGGACATGCCTTTCCCCTTTAAGTTCAAGGCTCCCAGTGGCCGTGTCCACCGCCTGCAAGTAGTCATTTCTGCTGGCATTGAGGAACTCATCCACAACGTGGCCAACAAGCTGGGCGGCGAAGTCGAAACCCTTGGGGGTGTCCCAAGCTTTGAGGGGGGCAAGATCTCCCGAGAAGGCTTTGCTCTCAGCTATCTTGACAACGAAGGCGACACCATCTCCATCACGACCAACGATGATCTCGTAGAGGCCGTCAGCCTGTCTCGCATGGCGCACCGCGAAAAGGTGGACCTCTTCGTCCACCACCCTGACAAGCCCCCATTGTCTGCCGAGGTCAACCCTCAGCCAGGGCTCGCAAAGCCTATGACGCCGCCCGAGTCTACGCTCCGTGAGCGCAAGCAGTTCTTTGACGACGATGCTGAAGAGAAGCCTAGATCAAGGGGCCGACACCAGTCCATTCCTCTCTCGCAGCAACCTGAGATTATTGCTGGTGTTCCAAATGATCTTCTCCTGCCTGGCGCCATTGGTGTCCTCGCTGTCGTCATTGTCGGTGTCTTTGTGCTGGGCCGTGCTTCCAGCCGGTAAAAACAAAAAGCGTGGGCAGTAAGGCCCGAGTACTGTGTGTGAGAGACAGAGCATGCGTGGGAGGGGCCGGTTGGTTGAAGCACGTGCGCGAGTGCATTGTTTCCTTTGTTAGAATTTGATATCCCATAGATCCCTGGGTAATTGATAGCAACATGGGTAGTCGAATCGATATACATGGCGTACCCAAGTCAATATGCAGCATCATGTCGGGAACAGCAGTGGCGTAGCGGTGGAAGCCGGTGTAGAGGCGACACAGCCAGCCAATGACGAGGCGGGGCAGCCATGTCTCCTACACGCATCCTTGCCCGTGGTTGGAGAACATTTTTTGGACAAGGCGCGGACTCGCGAGCAGCCCCGCCAAAACATTGCAGTGAAATTTCCACGGCAACCCTCAAGCTGCACACAACCCAAAGCCTCACCGACTCTGTCGCCAACCGCCTTTTTTTTTGCAAACACTGCACTTGGGCGCCTTGCATCCATCCATCCACGGCAGCAGGAGCGCGGCTCTAACCACGTCACGCGCGCTCCGCAAGCACTTCCGGGTCAACCCACCACCAACTCCCGTCTCGGTAGGGCCTTGCCTGTGAACAAGACTATACACGCACCGGGGCTGCTCCCCACAAAGACGACCCCTCCATCTCTACGCACACCATGTCTGTCCTCCCCGCCGAGGTCCACACGGCGCTGGCCACCCTGCTGCAGGGCCTCCAGTCGCCCGACAACGTCCAGCGCACGGCAGCAGAGCAACAGCTCAACGACGAGTGGGTTGCCCAGAGGCCCGAGGTGCTCTTGATGGGCCTTTCAGAGCAGATCGAGCTGGCACAAGACACTTCGGTAAGAACCCCCCGCCTTGACCGTGGGGCCTGTTTCCTAGGCTGACGGACAACCGATAGACACGAACCTTTGCCGCCGTCATTTTCAGGCGACAGTCGTCCAAGCCCCGCAAGGCGCCTTCAGGTCAAACCGCCGACTTGTTCTTGACCCTCAATCCCGCTGAGCGAGAAGCCATACGCGCCAAGCTACTTCAATGCCTGGCCAACGAGACTGACACATCAGTACGAACAAAGGTTGGAGATGCGGTCGCAGAGCTTGCTCGTCAGCACACCGATGAAGGTACGAAGAGTCGATGAACACTTTGCGGAAAATTCTAAAAAAGAACCTTATCTAGGCGTCGCATGGCCGGAACTCCTGGGTGCTTTGTTCCAGGCAAGCCAGTCGCAAGACCCCGCACAGCGCGAGAACGCCTTCAGGATATTCTCAACCACGCCGCAAATCATCGAGAAACAGCATGAAGATGTGGTCATGACCGCTTTCAAGGGCGGATTCGCTGACAGCGAGTCTTCTGTAAGTTGCCTTTGCATGTATTGTGCCCTCACCAACTTACATGTATAGGTTCGCATTGCTTCTGTTGAGGCCTTTGCCTCCTTCTTCCGCTCCATCACCAAGAAGGCACAGTCCAAGTACTACTCGCTCATCGGAGAGATTCTCAATATCCTGCCACCGATCAAGGATTCCGGCGATGCGGATCTACTCACCAAGGCTCTCATCTCCCTTATTGATCTTGCTGAGGTCGCGCCCAAAATGTTCAAGCCTTTGTTCAACAGCCTTGTGCAGTTTAGCATTTCAGTGATCCAGGACAAGGATCTCGGAGAAACCGCCCGCCAGAATGCTCTGGAACTCATGGCCACATTTGCCGACAATGCGCCAGTCATGTGCAAGAAGGACCCCAACTTTACCAACGATATGGTCACCCAATGTCTGTCTCTGATGACCGATGTCGGCGCCGACGATGACGATGCGGAGGAGTGGAACGTTTCCGAAGACGTGAGTTGGTTAGCCTGCAAGACTGTGCCCTGCTAACATGATATAAAGTTGGACGAAGAGAGCGATTCAAACCACGTTGCTGGAGAACAATGCATGGACCGCCTGGCCAACAAGCTTGGTGGACAAGCTATCCTGCCCCCGACGTTCAACTGGCTTCCCCGTATGATGACTTCGTCGGCTTGGCGTGACAGGCATGCTGCTCTCATGGCCATCTCGGCCATCTCCGAGGGCTGTCGCGAGCTCATGGTCGGAGAGCTTGACAAGGTCCTTGATCTCGTGCTCCCGGCGCTTCGAGACCCCCACCCCCGTGTCCGATGGGCCGCCTGTAATGCTGTCGGTCAGATGTCCACTGATTTTGCGGGAACCATGCAGGAGAAGTACCATCAGGTCGTCTTGCCAAACATCATCCCCGTCCTGGAGTCTGCCGAACCGCGTGTACAGGCACACGCTGCTGCCGCTCTGGTCAACTTTTGCGAAGAGGCCGAGAAGCACATTCTTGAGCCATACTTGGACCAGCTGCTTAACCACCTGTTGATGCTGCTGCAAAGCCCTAAGCGTTTCGTCCAGGAGCAGGCTTTGTCCACCATTGCGACTGTAGCTGATTCCGCTGAGGCGGCCTTTTCCAAGTACTACGACACACTGATGCCGCTCCTGTTCAACGTCCTGCAGGAGGAGCAGTCAAAGGAGTACCGTCTGCTGCGAGCAAAGGCTATGGAATGTGCAACCCTCATTGCACTTGCTGTTGGCAAGGATCGTATGGGTCAGGATGCGCTCAACCTGGTCCAGCTCCTTGGACGTATTCAGAACAGTGTCTCCGAGCCGGATGACCCACAGGCTTCGTACCTGCTTCACTGCTGGGGACGCATGTGCCGCGTACTTGGCCGCGAATTCGTACCTTTCCTTGCTGGTGTCATTCCACCACTCACCGAGCTTGCAGGCGCCAAGGCTGATATCCAGCTGCTCGACGACGAAGAGCAGGTCGCCCAGATCCAGGACGAGGAAGGCTGGGAACTCGTACCACTCAAGGGCAAGGTCATTGGTATCAAGACCAGCATCTTGGATGACAAGCACATGGCTATTGAGCTCATTGTCATCTATGCTCAGGTTCTGGAAGATGCATTCGAGCCGTATGTCAACGACATTATGGAGAAGATTGCGCTGCCTGGCCTGGCCTTCTTCTTCCACGACCCTGTGCGAGTAGCCTCGGCCAAGTGTGTGCCCACCTTGCTGAATGCGTACAAGAAGGCCCACGGCCCTGAGTCACCACAGCTGGGAGACCTTTGGAAGCGCACGGTGGAGCGTGTGCTCGAAGTCTTGAGCACCGAGCCTGCCATTGACACTCTTGCCGAGATGTACCAGTGTTTCTACGAGTGCCTTGAGTGCATCGGCCGGAACTGCCTGACCGATGCTCACATGAATACTTTTATCGAGTCTGCTAAGAGCGTACTCGAGGATTACAATATTCGTGTCAAGGAACGTCTGGAAGAGCAAGCCGAGAACGAAGACGGCGAGGAAGCGTCAGAGGAGATTCTGTTCGCCATTGAGGATGACCAGAACCTACTTTCCGACATGAACAAGGCATTCCACAGCATCTTCAAGACCATGGGCACTGCATTCCTCCCCCACTGGGCTACATTGATCGAGTACTACAGCATGGCAGCCGTCAACCAGGACCCTACTCAGCGCCAATGGGCCATTTGCATCTATGACGATGTGCTCGAGTTCTGCGGCCCAGAGTCATGGCAGTACAAGGACCAGATTATGCAGCCTCTGATTGATGGTATGCAGGATGATGTACCTGCTAACCGTCAAGCAGCAGTGTATGGCGTGGGTGTTGCAGCTCACAAGGGCGGCGAGAACTGGTCCGAGTTTGTTGCTGCCTCGCTGCCGACGCTCTTCAACGTCACTCAGCGTCCCAATTCCCGCACTGACGACGACATTTTCGCGACCGAGAATGCTTCAGCTGCGATAGCCAAGATTCTGCACTACAACGCGAGCAAGGTGCAAAACTGGGACAACGTTGCAGCTGCCTGGATAGATACTCTACCCATCACCAACGATGAAGAGGCTGCGCCGTATGCGTACGCATTTTTGGTACAGCTGATTGAACAGTAAGTACAAGGAACATGTGGAGAGTAGATGTGTATGAGACATATACTGACAAACCCTTTAGGCAAAACCAAGCTGTCTTCTCTCAGCCAGCCAAGATCTTCAACTACGTCGTTCACGCGCTCGAGGCCGAAACTCTGCAAGGACAGACGGCGAATCGCATTGTCGCTTCGGTCAAGGCGCTCATCCAGGCCACCAGCACGGATCTGGGTCAAGCGGCGGCATCTTTGACGCCCGACCAACAACGCACAGCCCAAGCCTACTTTAGCTAAATGAAACAAAACACAAAAAAAACCCCGGGCTAAAGGAGGTGGTTTGAAGTTTTGACTAGATGACATGACAGGGACGAAGCACATGTGATATGGTGCATGAATGGCATGGCGTTTGGCTGGGTGATGATGGATACGAGTTTGATGGAATATGACAGAAGGAGAGAGAGAGAAGAGGAAAGAAAAAGTTAGCAGTATTGGCAGTATGATGAGGAAGATTCTATAGAGTTTTATCCTTTTTTTTGACTTGGGGATTTTTTTTTTGTTCAAGGGAAGGGGGAGGTAAAGGTGTAGGATTTGGTTAGGATAGGATAGGTTACAGGTTATGCTCACGGATTCCCCCCTAAGAATGTTTTGTCGGGCTTTGCGTGTGTCTTGCGTATTGTAGTGTTGTTGTATTGTTGGGGTTTGATTGGAGTGATTTTGAGGTGAATGAAGACGGTGTTGGACGAGTGAAACGTTGGATTTGCAACAGATTTTACAGAGTGGAATGTTGCTCGTCTTGTTTTCACAAACAAACAACAACAATGACCCAGTTCGCAACAGCAAAAAGCAGTCTTCACAAAGCATCCGTTCCAAACAACTTCCATGCACACCACTCCCCCCTAACTCAAATCTTCCCGCATGTAGTGATAATACATGGCGTTCCTGACACGTGCCATGGAAGCGAGGCAGCCAACCAATAAGCGGCGAGGTAATTCGGAAACCAGTTCTTGTACAGTGCATGTACCTCGGCAAGTTTTCTTTCCCCAGACCAGTGGGTTTTCTGGCGCGCGCGCGCTCGCGCCCGGCGCAAGCTCCACCTTTGAACACGGAGACAAGGGGACATGCGCGCGGGGGGAGGAGAAGCCGCCGTTTAAGGCTTGTACATAGACCGAGGCACTTTCTAACTTGCGCCGCGCCCCCCCCCTCTCAAACCAAAAGCGAGTACTTCGCCCTGTTTTTTTTTGTGGTGCTCTAGTGTTCTCATTCTCCTCGTTCTTCTTGTTATTGTTTTCTGTTTACAAGAACGTGTTTGATTTCCACCACGTTGTTTCACTGTAGCTCTTGTACACACTTTCTCCATTGCCAAACATGCCTCACGCCTCGCTCACGCGCGAATCGGTCGCTGCGCACAACAAGCCCGACGACCTGTGGTGCATCATCGACCACAAGGTGTACGACCTCACCGACTTCGTCGACGCACACCCCGGTGGATCGGTTGTGCTTGAGCAAGTGGCGGGCCAGGATGCCACGACGGCTTTTTACAACTTGCACCGACAAGAGGTGCTGGAGAAGTACAGCGAGCTCTGCATTGGCACGATTGAGGGCGAAAAGTCCGAGGTGCTGGTGCAGAAGCCCGGCGAACTGAGCCCCGTTCCTTATGCGGAGCCGCTGTGGCTGCGACCGCAGTTCAAGAGCCCGTACTTCAAGGAGAGCCACCGGGCGCTGCAGCGGGAGATTCGAAAGTTCATCGACACGCATGTTACGCCCGAGGCGCAGCAAAAGGAGAAGGACGGCTCGTATATCAGTCAAGAGCTGATTGATAAGATGGCGGCCAACGATATGCTGGCCATGAGGCTGGGCCCGGGCAAGCATCTACACGGCAAGAACCTGCTGGGAGTGGTCAAGGGCGAGGAGTTTGACTACCTACATGATTTGGTGCAGGCGCAGGAAGGCGTCAGGGCCAATGCTCGTGGTTTCCAGGACGGCAACATGGCGGGCATGACGATTAGTTTGACGGCAGTGTTGCAGTGGATGCCCGAGTCTGAGCTCAAGACGCGCGTGGTGAACGAGGTGCTGAGTGGCAAGAAGAAGATGTGTCTGGCCATCACCGAGGCATTTGCAGGATCCGATGTGGCCGGTATCAGGACAACCGCGACAAAGACGCCCGATGGCAAGCACTACATTGTGCGGGGCACCAAGAAGTGGATCACCAACGGCATGTTCAGCGACTACTTTGTTGTTGGATGCAGGACCGACAAGGGTTTCTCTGTGCTGCTTATCGAGCGCGACCAAGCTGTTGAGACGAAGCTGATCAAGACGAGCTACTCGACGACGGCAGGCACAGCGTTTGTCGAGTTCAACGACGCAAAGGTACCCGTGGACCACCTGCTTGGTGAGGAGCACAAGGGCTTTGTAGTCATTATGAGCAACTTCAACCACGAGCGCTTCATGATGGCGTGTGCTGTAATCCGCCAGTCGCGAACCGTGGTTGAGGAATGCCTCAAGTGGTGCAATCAGCGCATTGTCTTTGGCAAGAAGCTGATTGAACAACCGGCGATCCGCCAAAAGTAAGTCACTGAACCGGCATCACTGTGCAAACAAAGAAGAAGAAAAAAGGATGAGTGCTGACCCAAGGATTTGCAGACTCGCAAAGATGATTTCGCATGTCGAGGCCAACCAGGCATGGCTCGAATCGATTGCGTACGTCTCCCCCCCCCCTCCTTCCTTAAACCCTACCATTTCTAACCGTTCCCCTCTCTCTAGATACCAGATGACACACATGACGTACGCGCAGCAGTCAAAGCTACTGGGGGGACCCATTGGGCTGCTTAAGTCGTTTGCTACCCGGTCAGCACATGAGATTGCCGATGAGGCTGTGAACATTTTCGGAGGCCGCGGGCTGACACAGAGTGGCATGGGACGGGTGATTGAGCAGTTCCACCGGACCTACAAGTTTGATGCTATCTTGGGTGGCACTGAGGAGATTCTGGGGGATTTGGGTGTCAGGCAGGCGATGAAGAACTTCCCCAAGAGCATGCTGTAAGCCGAGGGCGAATGTTGCTTGATTGAGGCGGGAACCATGGTTCCCCCGGGTGGGCGTGTACTGTTCATGGGTTAGATGGACAGGGCAGTGTAATTGATGTACCTGTACCAGTAAATGCAAGGCGTTGAATGGCACCTGTCAGCAGGCCCAAGATGGCAATTGTCGTGGAATTTTTTCTTTTTCAGCAAACCTTAACTTTGGCATGAGCATGTTGGGGAGCTAGCGGTGGCGGTGGAAGGATTCTAGAAGGGGGTGGTAACATTGCAGGCGTATGGCAAAGCATGCGGCGGCTGGGGGCGACCTTGTTGGGGGAGGCGATGGTGTGTTCCGGTACCAGGGGCGGATAGTGTGGTGGGGCGGAGCACAGGCGCTCTGGATGGAACGACGGAGGCGATGACAGCATTGGGGCTGGGGTATGATGGCGAGCGTCGTGGACGACAGTGGGCCGGAGCATTAGGCGTCGTGCATATCTCGGACTTTTGCTGGGCGGCCAGATGCCAGATGGATGATGGATGGATATGGATATGTGCGTGGATGGGTGGAGAGGCGGATGGACATGGGCGGAGAGATGGATGAGACGGCGAGGCGAGACGAGACGAGACGAGGCGGTCGAGAGCAATCGGACAATCGCAAACACTGGCGCAGGTGGTCGAGGCATTTGCGATGGGTGCATCAGAGTGAGATGTCGGGTGGGTGTTGTTGTCACAGGCACCAGGGGCGGCGAGTGAAGTCGGCAGGGCGGCGAAACGTGTCACATGGCCAGCCAGAGGGAGGGCAGGGCAGGTCGGGCGAGGCATGGATGGACAGATGGACAGATGGATGAGCTGTATCTACTACGCACATGTATCGGTGGCCGGGTGCATGATAGAGGCGATATGTGCAGTGTATACACGCAGCATTGGGTGTGTGGGAGCGGGCCTGAGTGGTGGTGCGGCGGGCCAGGCGGTGGGTGGCCATGCGCTGTTCACTCTGCTGGATTCACGCCTCCATTCACTCGCACCCGCATTCGCCTCACTCGCCTGGCTGTCTGGATGGAAGAGGAAGACTATTCGCACATGGGCCGGCTGGTGGCACCCGCCCTGCATAGGCCGGCCAGTGCGAACGCTGGCGGGCTCGAGTCGTGTGCAAAGCGCTGTGACAGCTTGTCTTTATAAGCCCGCCCGGCTGCGTCACCTGCGCCGGCTCGACTGCTATCATCGTCTGCTCTGCCTGCTCCCTTTCACCCTCACTCACCCTCTGCAATACATAGTCGTTACGTCTTGCCGCCGCAGATTCGCCGCGCCCACGTCATCCAACGCCTCCCACACAACATCATCCATCTGCCTTTATCTACCACTTGCTCTCCCATCCTCTCTCTCTCTCCATCCATCCATCACTCGCCGGCTCTCGCCACCCACGACGCTTAACTCAATCACTACCACCACCAACACCCAACTTCCACCATGGCTCGCTCCGCTAGCATCTCCAGCATCAGCTCCTCCAGCTCCGAGTCCGAAGAGACGATGCAGATCTTTGTCAAGACCGTGTCCGGCTCCAACAGTGAGTACCAGCCTCCCCCCCGTGGTTCCGAGAGCCTCGGAATGGTGCCTGCACCACCACAACCGCCACAACACCATCAGACAACTGACTCTTCTCGCAGCAATCCCCCTCACCATTCCCTCAAATACCTCGATAAGCACCCTCCGCTCTCTTCTCGCCCTCCGCACAAACATGCATTCGCCCTCGGATCTGCGCATAGTCCACGCCGGCAAGCATCTCTCCTCGCCAGAAACAACCCTGTCCGACTACGCCATCGGCCCAAACTCGACCCTGCACCTCGCCCTGCCCCTGCGCGGCGGCATGCCTCCAAAGAAGATCCGCTGTTCCTTCAAGGACTGCAAGGACCGCGCCCAGCCCATTGTCGGCGACTGCGGCTTCTGCACGGGCCATCACTGCAGTAAGCACCGCATGCTCGAGGACCACAAGTGCGAGGGCCTCGAGGACTGCAAGAAGGAGAGCCACAGCCGCAATGCCGACAAGCTCAACAGCGAGCGTACCGTCGCCATCAAGGGCATTTAGATTTCCTTCTTCTTTCTTCTTCCTTCTCCTTCCTCTCCATCAAGCGTGTATACCAATCTCGGCCTGTCTGCTTTTTGGTCTGGTGTTGTACGGTTTTCTTTTTGAGCGATTTGATGCCTAGGCCACTCATCATCTGCAGCTCGGCTGTTTGTCTTTTCCTTTGCCCTTCTCTCTCTCTTCCTCTCACCGTCTTACTTTCCATCATCTCTTTTCATAGCACAGCCTCGAGGTTTATCACCCTCGAGTGCTGCTGTCTCCTTGTCATCCCTTGGACCCAACGGCGTTTTATATACATCACACATTCGAGTCCGTCTCTTGGCTCTCACCTTTTTGCTGCGAGTTCCAACGTCTGTTTTCTCTGCTTCCAAGGGCGATTCGAAAGTCTGGCTAGAAAGGGGCAGCCTAGGTTAATGATTAAATAAAGTCATAACATGTTACGTACTTTGATGTCGTGATTGCTCGTGTCAACGTGGAAGAATTAGACTTGGATTGCTGGGTAATCCAGTGAGTCACGCCACCTTTGTCCATGTTTGACCCAAGAGAATACTTATCCAGTACTTTTACCCAACCTCCGTGGTAACTTCTTCGCCCTCTGCTCAAGTGGAATATGCCTCTCCCACATCCGTTTCTATCTTACTCTGTCCTCATAGAACTGTACCCAATATTCTCTTCCGCCAAACACGCTTGAAAACCTGATCACCTCCCACATAGTACCCACAGAGTGCACTGCATGAGTATCCAAGCCACAACCGATGACATAATCCAACACCATGTCACTTGCAAAAATGACGAGCATATACTGCATTTACGGTGTATCTGAAGCCAATCTCACTTCGAACTACCACTGTACAACACAGAGTACGGCATTTCGCACAACGGCTAGAAAAGATCAACAGACTATAGCGGTCAGCGATCCGACCGTCTTACGTAAATGCCATTTCTCTAGTTATCCACAAAGTCCCGGTCAGCACGTTAATTTTATTTTTAATTTTATTCTTATTTTTATTTTTATTTATTTTTTGCCGTGAACCACCTGCAAGTGCGTATGAAACAGACTCCAAATAGCAAATCACAAGATGAGAGACACGAGGATCGAGATTCGAGATTCGGAATCGTGATCTTGTGTGGATACGATGAATAGAAAACCAATAATCTGAAGGAAAAAAATATCAAAGTATGGAAAAAAGAGTATATACAATACACATATGTACCTACATCCTAATTTCCTTTATCGAACTCTTCCCTACTTTCAGAGAAAAATACGTCAATTTCTCCTTCACCAGTACCCTCATGATGCTTCCTTCCTCCACTAGTGGCGGGAGAAGAAGAAGAAGAAGAAGAAGAAGAAGAAGAAGAAGAAGAAGAAGACTCATAACCCTCCCCCTTCGTGTCCCCCACCCACAACAACAGCCCACGCTCAATTCCATCCGCATCTCCCCACCAAGCCACAACAACGCTGCCTCCAAAACCCCTTGAAAACAGCCACGTATACATGTATTCGTAGCCAACTGACTTACTTTCCACCAGAGCACACAAGCCAGACGCATCAATTCAGCAAACGAAGAAAGGAAAAAGAAAATCAGTCCCATAGTAAAAGCTACTAACAAGTGCCAAATACCCGACTCTCTTGTGAACTGCTGCATAGCCGCTTTCCCATGATACGTTTGGAACAAATGCGAAGAAAGGAAGACGAAGAAACGTGCTTCACATGGTTGCAACTTCTCGTGTATATGCTTTCACTCATCTACTTCTAGTAAAACTCTCTCTCCTTGCTTATTCGTACAAGTAAACGAGAGCTGGAGTGTGAATTTTTTTTATGATTGCGTTGGCATGCTGAATATTGATATAACTGTAGGGAGGATGTTGGAAGGGGTTTATGGCATGCTTGGGATATATGTATCCCCCTTTTTTTGACATAGGACTTGGGGTCTGTAAGCAGTGCTGGTCGGTCGTGTGTGGGTATTGGCGGAAAAGTAGTGGGGTGTTCCTGGGTAGTGGATTGGGGCATGTGCTGGGGTGTAGTTGTGCCTAGGATATGTGGGTTTACGATTAGATGAGTACAGAGATGAATGTGCTGTTGTGTGGAAATGCTTGTGGAGACGCGGGTATGGCTTTTCAAGAGTGCTAAAAAGTCGTTTGGACGGGCTGGGACTGCTTACTACATACAAATAAATGGACCTGGTTAGGGCTGTGTAGATATATTGTGCTGTAGTAGTATGTGATACAGCCGCACCTCACTAGACTGCAGGTACATATCGGGTTTTCTTTTGAGAATAGATAGGCTACTTTCTTCACTTGATCAATTACTGGCGATTACTACTCGACTACCGGATTGCAAATCGTCCCCTTGATCTTCTTGAGAAGCGCGACTACCTAACGTGCCACACTATGCAAACATGAAGGCTCAAATGAATGCGTTGGTTCAATCATGTCTGAGATATATAGCGGCAGAGTTGTTGGATAGGATACCTGATCGAGCTGAAATCAAATAGCAATACACAGACAATTCGTCACAGACTGAGGCGAAATCGAATCACTGACGATGTCGGAGTATATCTACCTCACAGGAGCTCTAGGTATTACCTTTTGCTCCCACCGATGATTAATTCAGGTAGAAAGATGGCTGGATAGGTGAAAAAGAGATATATCCATACATCTAATGCCTAGTCATGCCATGCTACAGTTCAGTGTCCTCCCATGCGCTGTTTGAGTGGTTTAAACTGCGACTTGAGATTGTAAGTTTGAGACATATCTTTAAGACAAACTGCTAAAGGTTTTCATCACAGAGCTAATTTGGGACACAGAAAAGATTTCTAGTCCTAGCGTATGAGACGGTTGAAAAAAAAATACAATTTACCAAAGTGATGCGTGTTGTCACATGTGGACTCCTTGCAGTGGTTCAGAGAGATACCGGTCATCTGAGTAGCAGACTATCCTTGCCAAGGTTCTTATCTTCTCCACTAAGCAAAGAAGAGAAGCTCGAGACAAAAGTGGGTAAGTTGAACTCATAAAGACAGTACAGAATTATCACGTCTTCCAAATAAAGACCGGCAGTGCTACGGAAGGCGAAGTGTTTAGGAGTCATTGAGAACGAAGTACGCGATAAGAGGAACTGTACATGAGTAACTATGTTTTCTCAATGACCTATACACCCACTTTGTTGCCTTCATGCTCTGAACGCTTCATTCTGCACGATTGACTTCACATATGCATTTGTCGTTGAACGTAAGATTTGATATGAGCCACGTAATGAGATTTAATAGGACAGCATCGTCTTGTCCACTGAGGACGGTATCAGGTCCCTCACCTACATCTCAACAGTTCATCAATCCAAAAGTCGAACGCCTCCTTGGTCAAGACAATTACCGGGCTGAAAACGCACTCTCCATCAGACACATGTGTGACGCGCGTATTGTCAGATAGGCGCACGCTCGTACATGGCAGCGAGCCTTGTTTTCCCAGCTGCCCGAAAAAACAAAATGCGACAGAACGACAAACCCATTACTTTGTTTTCGTATGTGTGACGACAGATTCATGGGATGTTTGGCTCTGGGTTTGCTTGTTCCGGATCTGCGCATGAAAGAACAAACTACGACAAAAGCCGATGCGAAAGACGACATATGTATACCGGACGAAAAGGAACTTCGAGAGTGGGAGAGGTGCTTGTTTCTCCATGCGCGGTGGTGGGAGACACCCTCTGACTCAAGCGACCCTCCTCGATCTCCTCGCTCACCCTAGTGCATGCCCAGTCGTGACTGTGCAAGCCCTCAATTTCCTTTTGCGAGAATGTCATTTCTCTTACCCTGGAAGACGCTTGGGCAGCCGCTTGGCTACACATGTCGGCAAGACCATTCCTCTGGCCCCTGTGCACAGCCTGAGCGACGTCAGAAGCCCAGTGAAGTGGTTCCGCTGCCCAACGTGCAAGTGTATTGCCGGCGCTTACGTCGATACGCATCCCTGCGCCGCGTGGTGTTTGTTGAGCGCAACTCGGATGAACGCCATGGGCAAATGCTGGGCTATCCGCTCCGCCTCAAGTCAGCGTGCGTGTCAAGCTATAGCGACCCGGTTCGCCTCGCTCTCGACGCTTCGAATCAGGGCTGACGCTTACAGGGTGGTGTGCGCCGTCCCGGATCGTTACAGCTTCCTTGGTAGAACGCCACAGATGATTCGGCCTTATTATGTCTTGTCGTAAGAAAGGAGACCACAACACATCCCAGTCCGCTCCAGTGGAACTCCTGGTCCCAAGATTCCGCTCCGCCCTGGGCTCTCCTAGCCCAGATCTGTGGCTCTGTGGGTGCGGAATCGCGCCCCGGGGAGATGGGTCTGAAGTGGCCTGATCTTGACAAACAGAAACCGCCCCTAGTCGATCCTTGTGGCGTTCCGCTCGTATTTGTCTGTATCTACCACTACACGATTAGTGGTGCCGGGGCAAGGTCCCAGGATCCCTTTTGAGACGTACTTTAAGAAGCGGAAATGTAGAGAACATCTACACGTGGTGTTTGGTGTTGAGAAGTCTTGGCATGGTCACGTGCTGCCGGGAACTATGGCGGGTGCATATTCTGGTCATAAACGGTCGATTATCGAGCACCAAACCTAATGTTCCTCGTATTCACAACAACCCGTTTTTATTCATGTGGGCATAAGAGCACTATCATGCGCTCATGCCCTATCACCGCCAGTACCTCTGGTAGGTTTCTGCAAACAAGCATGCGTTCGTCGTCTACTGAGAAGTCGATGTAGCTAGGTCTACTTTTGCATGCTCTACATAGACGCGTGAGATTCTAACCTGCTTAGATACTATCAGAGAGTGCTTTAAAGTAGCTCAGCATGGCCCAGTTTGGACCAAACCGGGTCAGCCGGCTCATGTAAGCCCTGTTTGGCTTTATAAATACTCGTGAATCACTAGGGTAGCTAACTAGTGATTTGTCTCATGAGAATATGCTGTTTTGTCACCAGTCCTATCTAATCTGTCTACACCGTGCTGTACTACCTACAACCAACTAACAGTTTAACAGCTACCCATGTCTCAGAACTCGCTCCTCCGTGGTGTCTACACCGTAGAACTGGACAAACCTAGAGATGCGCTTGAAATGGCCGAGCTTAGATCATCTTACCTATTAACAACCTTTTTATATTTCGCTGGTTTACTGAATAAAACTATAAATATGAGACTATTGTTCGATTCCATGTCCATCCATTAAGTAGTCAATCATCACTGTCTTCTTAATATAGTAACCTCAAATTTTCGATAAATAGATCCCAACCTATCTCAAAATGAAATACTTTGCTATCCTACTTACTGCCGTTACTATGGTGTCTGCTGTCGCGATCCCTGAAGCGCAGCCAAAAGGACTTGAGAAGCGTGATTGCTTCAATGAAGTAAGTTAATCTAGATTAGTTTTTAAATTATTTGACCAATCTGATATAAAAATAGCAAAGCCAATGCACTGCATGGTGTCTTTTCGCCAATAATGGGGGGAAATGTAAACTTAACACGCATTCGTCCTTAATTCAATACTGCTGCAACTAGGGTTATTTCAATAGGCTTTGGTAGATAGGTATAGGTGTCACGGTGTGACTGGGAGAAGTCGTGTAAGGACGCAGAGACGGAACAGAGGCCTGAGCCTCTAGTACGGGCTTAGATACGTGTACTTAAGATTCTATTTGATAGCCTGTATGTGGCTCTTTGAGCTACATCTTACAATCTACCTGATACTCATTATTTTTTTTAAATAATTGTCTAGATCTATTCTCCATTGTTTTATAGCTTCTATCTACTATATTAGGCTATATACGCCCGCAGCTGAAAGGAGCAATATGTATAAAAGAGATACATACACATACATTCTTTCCTCAACCATCCAGAGAATATGCAGATGCCTTTAAACGACATTCATGCTACTGAATAGATGGCACGAACTACCACAGGGATCTGTTCACCGGTGCCACTGACGCCTCATGTGGAGAAGTGAGCCGGCCGCGCACGAAGCGCTCAGATCTGGGGTTTCTGCAGCATAATCTGCTCACCGCTATCCAGACTGCATGATCTCATTTAACATGCAATATCTGGGTCCTGGATCGCTCTCTAAGATAAGCCGTCCAACTCCACCAATGCCCAGAGGTGCCTGCCTCACGAGACCTACTGTGGAACATCCCTGACGTAGCAAATGGGTCCAGAGAGAGACGGACGCACGTACTTGGCCATCGTGTCAAGGAACTAGCTTCAGTTGCGTGGAGGGTGACACAGCCAAGTGACCCCCATTGTGGCACTGCCACTGTTTGATTATTACGAAACAGCGGAACGTACAAGACCTAAGCAAGACAACGGTGCTTTTGCGCGACGCGTACAACGTTTGCCCGCGGCGGCAAGAAGGATCGGCTGCGTCGGCATATGAGCTACGATTCTCGAAGCAAGAGATCTACAAGAACCTAGAGCGATGTCGGGCTAGAACAGGTTCCCACAAAACGCTCGAAACCACACCGCAGGCTCGTCTCGAAACAGGAACAAGGCTCGATCGGGACGTTTCTGCGCGAAAGCTTCCTGAACGCGTAATTATCCGGCTGGAAAATGGGACTTGGCAAACCCAAACTCGCTCAGCATAGCGGCGCTGATCTCCAGACTTGCCATGACCTCCATTGTCTTCCCCATCACACTCCACATTCCCTCGGATCTCTTAAGTCCATTCTCCGCGCGCCGCCTTGCAAGATGATGTGGGCCTTTTACTGCTAGCCAACCATGGGGGGCACTGTATATCGCTCAACTAGTCATGGCGATGTACGGTACAGAGTTCCCTGCAGTCTGCAATTGTCCCGTATGCACCCGGGGCTCAGGCCTATGAGGAACGAACAAGACGCGTTCGTTGTCGTCATAAGTCTTTGGCTACTTGTTAGTTCTTTGCTGCGGTTAGTCACTTACGGTTGTTGCGGGAAAGAACAAAGTATCAAAGTATAGCGTGGGGCACAAACTACGTCGGTTTGATACTTGGCGAAACCCCCCTAGGCGTCGATCCTTTAGGCCTACGGTGCGGTTGTGGCTGTGCTGCAACTTAAAGATAACGAAGCAACAGGCCGCACCGGGCCGCCGATCTTGTCACGCCTCCGGACTTAGCGTGTTTCCTGCGTGTTCTGCAGACAGGTGTCCCGCCATCTCGATGATGATGACCTTTTCGTTGCCGTGTTGCACAGGGCCGTGTTTACAGATTGGGTCAGCTTGCTTCCATATTGCCAGGCTTGAATTTGCTCATGTGCTGATGCTGCCCAGAGCTCCCGCGGTAATACCTGCAGGACACTCATCTTCCACCCTGGCAGTATAAGTGGACCGGCCAAGGCGGAGTTGTGCATCATTCCTTGGGGGCACCTCTTGGCCTCTGTGTTCCCTACCGATCCAATCGAGCCGCATTCTCGAGCCTCCCGCTGACATGCTGCCAAGCGTAAACAGCCCGCTCCGCTACTCAACTCAACCTTGTTTGGCGCCTCAACCCCTATCAGACTCTACACAACACCCACGCCATGTTTGTTTTGTGGGACAGACCAAAGTTGCACAGCCTGCAAGTCGTCTCGACAACTACCCCAAGAATTCTGCCATAGGTACACAATACACGTACCATGGTTGCTTGCACCTAAACCCGCTGCGCGTAGTGCACAGTCGAAATGAAATAGCGGCAGCGCCCAAGACAGTGTGACGAGTCAGGTCACAGGCAGCAAAGTGCGACACACATGCCTATCGGGCGTTGTCGACGGCATCGCTTCGCTACAACAGTCGACCGCGTGGGAGCCCAAACATAGGATGTGCCGGAATATCTTCGCCCGCAGATCGTTTACCACCAGATCAGCACTTGAACTGGCTCGAGCTTTGGGCTGCACCACGCCGGCAGCCTCTCTATCAAGGTAATGAAATATACCCTGCTGCTGGCGGAGGTCCAAAGCCCGCACTGGCTTGGCTTCTCTTGGTCTTGCACCCTTGCGGTGCTTGTGCGTGACGGCATTCATCCCCCCCCATAACACGGCCGGTTTGATGCCCACGTCACTATGGAAAAAGTCAGCCACACTCTAAATTTGAGTTGCGTTTGTGCTCAGCACGAGTGGAGCCGTGAAGGAACCCTTGCTCAGTCGGCGCCTTAGGCATATGTCCCACCTCCATGACTGGCTCCCGCCTACCTATTGTACTTATATCGTCCTCCGCCGCTTTGACTTTTGGTCAAACTGTACCATTCCAACCGTTGGCGTGCGCATTTGAGCGCTTCCCCTCCAGCACGCATCAGCTGTGTTGAGCATCTTGTCACATAACACGTCAACGCTTTCCCTTACTTCACTTCGCTCCTGCCACTTTCTCTTCACACCTCAGGGTCCCAGGAGCCAACCGTCACAATGAGAATAACACAGTTCCCTTACAAGCAGGGCTGGAAGCCCAGTGAGAGAACGTTACCACTCTCAGAAGCACCAACTGCTACCAACTCTATGCGAAACGAAATCCCAGATGCACTGGACGAGCCAGAGTGGCCACGATCGTGGCGTGCCTACGCATGTCTGCTAGGCTGCTTCTTGCTCATGTTCAACTCTTGGGGTCTTGTTAACGCTTATGGCACTTGGTCTTCGTACTATGTCGGCTACTCGTTGCGAGGGGTCGACCAGCTCGAGCTGAACTTGGTCGGATCGACGCAGTCTGCACTTGTACTTTTGTTTTCAAATGTTGTCGGCCGACTGCTGGATGCCGGTCATTTTCGCAAGGTGATTGGCTGCGGCACATTTCTTGTACCCTTCGGTCTTTTCATGCTCAGTGTTGTGCACCCTAGCGACGTTGATGCGATGGCAAACTTTGGCACTGTCTGGGTCACCCAGGGCTTCGTTGTTGGCCTCGGAATGGCGACATTCTTTGTATCTAGCTCACAAGGTAAGAATCAGTCATCAAATTACAGTGGAATTCTTATTGACTTGGTTTCAGTTGCTTCGACATGGTTCCCTAAGCGCAGAGGCCTTGCCGTAGGCTATGTTGCCTGTGGTGCCAGTGTGGCTGGTGTGATCTACCCCACCATCCTTCGTTACCTTATCGAGGCTGTTGGGTTCAACAATGCTGTCCGATACGTTGCAATCGTAACGTCGGTGACGTGTATCTTCTCGTTCATCTTCTGCACCCCGGACCCAGCGCACGAGCATCACACACCAAAGACGTGGGGCGATATCAGGACCTGGGTCGACACTGAAGCGTTCCGCAACAAGGCTTGGTGTTGGTTCACTGCCGCTGTCGCTTTTATGTTCTTCGGCTTCTATCCAGTCTTCTTTAACCTTGAGGAGGTAAGCTTGTCACTCCCTCTACAGCGGTCTCATCAACTAACATCACTCAGTGGGCATCAGTACGCGGATTCGGCACTCGCGAATCCCAAACCACCCCAATCACTCCCACCAATCCAACCGATCGGCCTTTACAGACCTTTTGGCTTTTGGTCATCCTGAACGGAGCCTCAACAATCGGACGCATGTTGCTCGCTCATTTCTCCGACGCACTTGGTGCTGTCAACATGCATATTGGCTCACAGTTCACTGCTGCTCTGTTGGCATTGGTGCTTTGGTCCCTGGCAGGATCAGAGAACGCCGCCATCGCATTCTGCGTAGTGTTTGGTGTCTTCTCTGGCATGGTCATTGGCCTTCCTCCAGCTTCCATTGGTAACATTCTCAATTGCTCATACACTGAGCCAGGCACTACCCACTTCGCAAAGAAGAAGCTCGGTCACTGGACTGGCATGATGTACACGTTTGCTGCCATTCCAGCTCTCACTGGTCCCATCATCGCCGGGCATCTCATCACCGAGTACCAGACCTATATCACAGTTCAGATGTGGTCCGGTGCTAACTTGATGATCTCTTGTCTCTGCATGGTTATGGCCCGATGGAACCTTCCATGTGCTAATGGGGAGCATGCTAAGTCCGCTGTTATGCGCACGCTGAGCATAGCAGGGGCAAGTGAGAAGCGAAGGGGCAGTGATGGCGCAGAGTCATCACCTGATCCGTTGTCACAAGCTCCAACTCGTGTTCCGAGCACGGAAGCTTCGCCACAAGGGTCTTCGGACAATCTTCCCAACGCACAAGGCAGCATGGTTTGAAAATCTTTTCTTCATATGATTCCCCCTCTTTTTTTTCATTTTTTTTCATGGTATCTACTTGTGTGGTTTGTGCAGCGCTTTTCGATACGAGACATGACTATTCACCGACACACATAGAGTATGTTGATGGGGTTTCACACGACTCTGTTGATTTTTCCTGTTTCTTCACATGTATTTCTTTGTCATTGCAGGAGGACACATTGAGCGCTTCCCCTTCACTTACGATCACGTCTTGTTCATGAGAGAAGCACCTTGTTGTACGAGACAACGTAAGCGCAGGGAGCTCCTCGATAATGGGTTGAGCATCAGTTTACGGGTGGATGATTATAGAATCAAAAGTTTCTTTTCAACATCACTGCGATGGACTGTGATCATGATGGATTGATGTATCTGCGTTCGACATCGTTGACTTGGTCCTCAAAACTAGCGAAGATGATGGTGTTGAAGATGGGCATATTAAAGGATCAGAGTAATAGTACAACCACTACCTATTGTAACATAAACTTCGCAGACTTTGAAGTCTCTTTATCTCATCGAATATTTCCTCTTTATTCTGGCTGTGCAGACCTGATCATTACAACAGAAGGTAACAAACCATCGTGGATTAGACAAACAAAAAACAAAGAAGCTAGATTATGTACAAGTAAGTACTCTTTCGTGTTCAGTACGCAGAGTTGAGTTAATGCTGAATGTATGACCAAATCACGCATCGCCAAGGGTTGTGACTCGGGCAAGGGATATTTCTTTTTGTGATTTGATCCGGGAACACTGGCGTGCCGATGCAGGAGCAAGTCTGGGCTCTGTTTCAAGGGTCTGAGATGTTGAAATCAACATTTAGGGGGAGGAGGGGCTTAGAAAGTACTTGCTGTTTGTCAAGTCGATGCGTAAGTGACTATGGTGTTGTTCTCCACCCACGACGTCGTCGGTGTGCGCGCTCATCTCCGCTCGAAACAGCGTACGGACATGACATTTCCCCGTCTCCCCGATGGCCAGAAGAAACAAACTTTCTATCTATGATTATTGGGACACCATGAAGAAAAGCGGGGGGTAAGCGGTGACGAAAAGCGGTTAATTGATTTATGGTACCGACCGCTTGGGAAGCGGTTGTGAACCACCGATCTCATCGACGATGGGCGATGCTGCCCAAGATTCAGGCGGAATCTTGTGTGGTACAAGAGATCTCAGCCCCATCAAAATGAGCCTTTTGTAAATTGCACTTGGCAAAGTTCTGGTGTTTGGGAGTCAACCTGTCCGTTGTGCCGTGATTGCTACCCCATATTGGGCACTTGGTTACACTCACCCACACTCACTGCAAATGCAATCCGAAACCCCATAATGCATTGTATAAATGAACCATTGTCATTAGTAAAGCCGTCAATCACAATTCAATGTCAAGAAAAGCCTGCACAGCCAGCCACGGGGGGCCTCATGATTTCGGCACTTGGTGTTTGATGCAGAACAATTCACTCGCACATCCACTTTTGAATATCTCCACACCCATTCTCCATGTACCAATGTACAAAAATATTGAGATTACGGCAAATACCAATACCAATACCAGTCATCGGATAGATCCGGCCGTCCAAACTTGCAGAGGAAAGAGGGGGTCCAAATTGCGCAATCGGACGAAACCGTATCAAGGAAGAACCCAAAGCGCATGCCCCTAGTCCATCCGACGTAACGACCTTCACCGTTCTCGGTAGCTAATGGCTCAAAGGGGGTTAGAAAGCCAGGGTACTCGGAGGCCAAGAAGGTACTCAAGTGGCGCAGCAGCGCCTTTTTCCTCTGGAGAGCGGTAAACGTTACCTTCCGCAGACCCCCCCCCCCAAAGAAAACTTACATGGCGATTACAGCGAAACCCAACAAGTGAGAGGGAAACAGGGCTAACAAAGCTCAAGCCAGACTAACATGTGATACAAACCTTGTGGCTTGGACTACACATACGAAGCTACAACTAGTGGGATCGTTTTTCCCCTTTTTTTTCCCCAAAACTTTCCTTAGACAGTATGGGCATTGCAAGACAGACAGAACGATTCGTACCCACACGTCTCAGACACACAGCAAACCGCCTACATTCAATCTCACTTACCTTGCTCATAGTCGACTTCAGCCGAGCCTCAGATAGACAAGACGAGAACCAACAAAGAAAAGAGAAGTAAGAAGAAAGAGAAGAAGAAGAAAAAAAACTTGCTCATCTGCAACCCAACTCACACTGCGGCACACATAAGCGACCTCGCGCATGCCCATCTCTCTAGGCGCATTCCAGCGTAGATTACATCTCCGTCTCGGCGTGCGCGCGCGCGCGCGCCCGCAACGTGTCTATACTACCGGTGGTTCATATTCCCCAGGGCGCTAATCGCGACTAGATGGTAGTTAGGTGGTGGAGTTAGATATTCCGTCCTGGATAGTGAGTATGTGTCTTGGGAGAAAGTTGTGGGTGTGTGAGAAAGTCAAGTCGAAAGAATGGCTGCATGTACAAGACATGGGGACGGGTTCTGTTGCAACTCCAAGCAACGCCGCGCGGCGAGGGACTTGGCGCATCTTGTCCCGTCATGACGATCACTTCTTAGCGGAAAGAGGCAGGGGGTTGAGGGGGGCTTGGAATGTGTGTGTGTGTGTGTGTGTGTGTGTGTGTGTGTGTGTGTGTGTGTGTGTCGTCG